>NCQV01136899.1:0-11786 GCA_002740545.1 Lophocereus schottii | reverse complement strand
AATGAGAGCTCCTGCCTGGTTGGTGTAAGGAATTCTCTGCTGGGATATGACCGACCGAAGCAATTCCACTGTCTGCCTTGCTGTGGCTTGTGACCCCTCAATTTTACTGAAACAATCAAACTCAGGACTGAGCACCATCGGGTTATTATTGGAAGTTGCAGCAAATCATGAACCCTATGATAGACCCTTACCGTTTCTTAAGTTTGTTAACAAAGTCATTGACAAGAGATTGCACGTCTGGCATCTTTACTTTATCCAAAAGGCTAATCCTGAAATATGAACCTCACAAAAATTACTTCTGTGTAACTTCCGTGCAATACAATCATGTGCAACAAGTTCAATCACACTGAATGGCGGAACCAGGATTCTAACCAAGCGGGGTTGAGGGTCAATACATGTGTAATTTGAAATTTTAGCACTAGCCATGATATCTTCTTGAAATATCCATAATGCCACAGCTTTAATTACCTTACTCTTAAATAACATTAACAAATTCCCAGTGACTAACGCAATGGAAAAATTGAAGTCGGAACGTTACTGCCGTCCAAATAATGGACAAGTCTAAGTGTTGGAAACCATAGTGGAGAACAATGCTGCCAAATATTCTGGGATAGTTCGAAATGGCTACTCAATCCTAACATAAATGTGTATATGCTCTTACTAATAATGAACTCTACAAAAATGACTCATCAACTCCTCATGAACGATCACTGCGAGCATGCTAGACTCATTCACCATGACTTAATACTCTCAAGTTGGCTGAGGATAGATTCACAAATATTGCCTGGAAACATNNNAGCACCAAAAATTTCGAAAAGTACACCAAAGCTCAATACGTCTACCACTATGCCGTAAAAATAGAAAACATTTTTGTGTGCTCAAGCGCAATTCAATTCATTTTAGTTCGAAGTGAGGGGAATAGAAAATTATAGCAGAACTACTATTGGTTATTATCTAAAAGTAGAACCCGAATTAATGAGCTCATATGTGAACAACGCGATCATTAAGTAAGGTACACACCTTTCAGGCCGACGCGAAGCATGAACCAAATCCACGAGGATGAAATTGAACGGCATAAGCCCTAATAGTTGGTAACTGATGGGTCCACTTATTATGTGGGAAAACAATGCTTCAAAATGATTTTATTAAAAAATTATATATTATGAGATCATAATATTTATAAGAAATATGTTAACTGTCGAAAGGTACAGTCAAACGCAAGAAAATATGTTTTCGCCCTTTTAGGCTACATTGCAACAAAATATGTTATTCTCAATTTACTGAAACATAAATCAATCTTTATTCATCCTTTTGAGTTACACTAACACTTAATTAGTCATTAACACTAATCCTAGTGCATTAATCTCATTATTTTAACTAAGCTACAAGAATCAAGCTCCACTAGCGCTTACAATCACTATTTCTACTCAAATTTCACATTAGAGCACAATTCAATCCCCCAAATTCACTCCAAAATTTACATGAAGCAACTCTATTTCAAAAAACCCCCGAAATTCCATCTCCCTCCTTCCTCCCATCTTCAACCTTAAACCTTGCTTCATCTTCTTCAACCCTTCAATGGCAAGAATCCAAGACACACATACCCACCTACGATTTCTCACAAACACAACAAAATCCCTTAAAATTCAACACAATCAACTTACATGAGTCGATTCACAAAACATACTTACTAACTACTGAGAAATAAAAAAATTATCTTAATAACATCAAAATTCTTCCAAGTATACCCACAAAAGTCCAACCATTTCGCCCTCAAAATTATCTTAATAACATCAAATTCAAACAAATTAATATTCACCCAAGCTGGAAAAGCAAACTTACTACCTACTGAGAAATAAAGTGGCAAAATCTGATAGGGAGACTTAGGGCTCGCCTCCAAAAACGCCAAGAGGAGTAGGAGATGTTTAGTGGTGGCGATGCACGCTTCCGGTCGTAAGCTGGCGGCGACGGACGTCAGCTACGTTGGTGTGGCGATGGCAGACGGAGGGGAAAGCGGAGTGCGTGGCTGGAAAAACAAAGAAGGGGGGTAAATAAAGAAGGGTTCCTTAGATTAAAGTCTAGATATCGCTCCGTTGTGTTTTTTAACATCTTTTCCCCCTTTTTTTCGCCTGGAAGAGCCTCCCCTTGAACTCGTAAATATTTGGACTCACATNNGAATCATTCTAGTAGCTTAACATACTATTTGGAATGAAATTATGAGTTTTCATCCTTATTGATTAATATATACTTTTATAAATATTTTTATTCATTTATTCACAGTATTATTTTATAATATAATATGAGTAAGCAAATTATATAACGTGTTCTTAGTTAATATCTAACTTGACGAATATAACTTTTAAAACTTTGTGAACACGTTATTCTATACTTATCTATGGATATTGAATGATTTCATATGAAGCATTACCAAGTCTTATTTTGAAGTCACTTTGTCGTCTCATTCTTTGATTATATAAATATTTCAAATGCCGAATTCAAATGCAGATGGTATATCATCCATTCGATTGTACAAATGCAATTGTACAATCGGGCCCACAAATTACCCATAAGGCGCGCCACGTAAAAAAACAAAGAAAATCGCCGGATTTCGGCTCACTAAAAATACCCTATAGCTCACTAAAATATGCTGTTGTGCATCCAGATTCGCTCACTAAAAATAATGTATAGCTCACTAAAATATTTTAGTGAGTTGAGGCACAGTTTTAGCGAGCTAGTACATACTTTTAATGAGCAGATATGCTGAAACCAATGTATCTTATGTACACAAGTTTTACTTAGTAAAAATACTATATAACTTATTAAATGTGTTATTGTACTAAAAAAATATTATTGTAAATCTAAAACTCACTAAATTATATTCTAGCTATTTATTTCTTTTTAGTGAGCTGTGATATTTATTTACTGAGTTGTTATATCATATAACTGGTTGTACAGAAGCAATTGTACAATCGAATTTTAGCTTACTAAAAATGTATAGCTCACTACAATACTTAGTGAGCTGAGATACAGTTTTAGTGAGCTAATACATACTTTTGGCGAGCGGATAGATCAAACCAATGCGTTTTATGTACCCTAGGTTTCATTTAGTAAAAATACTATATAACTTATTAAAATGTGCTATTGTACTAAAAAAATGTTATTGTGCATGTGAAACTTACTAAACTATATTTTAGTTGTTTATGGATTTTTTTTAGTGAGCTATGACATATATTTCGTGAGCTATGGCATATATTTAGTGAGCTATGGCATGCATTTAGTGAGTTGGCATACATTTAATTAATTCACTATATTTCTATTATACTCATAAAATATAATACAAACACCTTATGTCATAGTAAAAAATGATTGAACTGTAATATAACCCAAGAACTTAACAATATTATTTGCTGGCTATCTATACTATTCTTTTTAGTAAGCTATGCTATTTATTTAGTGAGCCATGATAGATATTTAGTGACTTATAAAATGTATTTTGTTACCAATATGATTTAGCATGAAATACTAATCATTCATAATAAAAAATGAGTGAACAAACAATATAGTGCACAATTTTAGTTAACACATATGCTTTTTTGTTTATATTCTAAGGCATGACATATTCGTCTTTTAGTGAGCTATGACTTATATTTAGTGAGTTATGAAATATTTTTAGTAAATTGGATTATATTTGTATTATACTGACTAAATATGTACAACACGAATGCGTTTATGTCATAATAAAAGATAATATAAATATTTCTTACTAACATTGTATTGCTCATTAAATATATTGTACAGCTTGCGAATGCATCTTTGCCTTTTAAAACACCAATAGGATTACACAAAATTCTAACATAATCATCAACATCAACAGCCTAAGAACATAACGATCTAATGTAGATATGAAAAATGAAGTATCATCTGGAAAAACAACATGATTTTTGTGGTGAGATATAACACATAATTCGTGAGCACAATCTTCATTCTAGTGAGCCAAACGCTTGTATTAGTGAGTAGAAATGTCTATAGCGTAAGGCAACATATGTTTTATGGTGAGCTAATTGTATACCTTTAGTGAGTCAACGACTATATTTAGTGAGCACATAACTCATGACGGTGAGTTATCGTTTCTCATATGTCACAAACCAAAATTTATATACAACGAATGCAATCCACTTTAAAAATATCAAAATTAACTCATCAAAATACAAAACTAACGAACACAACTTTCAATCCTGAAAACAAAAACAGAGATCGAAAAAACACTATAAAACTTGTCGAACAATTCCCGCTTGATGAAGATTCAATATCAATAGCGACGTTAAGATCAAACTCAGTCATTCAATGATTGCTGAACACTGAAGCAATTGAAGCAAAGAAAAGTAATCGAATAATGGGGAGAATAAAAATCACAATTTCAAAAAATTGAGGAGCATGAATTTTTTTTTTTTTTAAGGGTCAGGGCTCGGCAGTTGGATGACTCAAAACCTTTGTTGGTGGGCCTGGGTGGACAATTGAGTTGTCGACCCGATTGTATGATATAATTTGCGATTCAAATGTGATGCTCAACTTTATTAAATGAGGATTAATGAAAGGGATTAACATAGATTAAATTCGGATTGTTACAATATCTACGCATTTTAAACTAAAGGGAAACTTAAATAGTCGACAACTGAAAATTAACCAAGAATCTACTCTTGAAATTAGTCAATAACAGACTAATTCTTAATTCCAAAAGCTAAAGATAAATAATAATCTTGCAATTAATAAAGAATTCAAAATTATTCAACAATAAAAGCTAATTAATAAGTCCCAAAAAACTAATTTAAGCTCAATAAATTAAAAACCTAAGCCTTACCCTTCATTTTATGTTTCTACTATAACTAATTTTGGCCTAAAAAAATCATACAAATTAGAGCTACTATCAACAATTACAAGCTAAAATTAACAAACTAAAGGAAATGTTCAAGCATTTTTAGGATTTAACTCTTAAATTAGAAGTTCATAAATCATACAACTATATACCAAGCTTCTAACAATTAATAATCTCAATTTTCAAGTTAGAGTAAATAATTGAACAGCAAAAATTTCACACTAATCAAATTAAAACGCAAAATGCATAACTTGAGTAAGGACTCAGGCAAATCTCTCATGGTCTTGTCTTAGAGGGTTGAACTGTTCTAAGTCTTTTGAATGTGCGTCGAAAACTAGAACTGCTATAGGCCTTTATAGGAGTCAAGCGGAATCAAATTAAACATACAATTTAAAAATTACCATTCGTTTTTTATGTTTTCAGTTATTAGTACCTACATAGACAAACAAAGCAAACTAACATTGATTGATTCATAATACAACTTAACTCATTTCTTAGATTTCTCAAAGAAATCTAGACCACAAGGTTTCAAAAATTATAGAATAGGAAGCAATAAAGTCCCACCGGCCAAAATGATTCTACCAATTTGTGCCCACATGCCCCATTTGCACATCCGGTGAAACATTAATGTAATGTTTGAATTGGTTATATGTAATTAATCTCATAATACAATCAAGTTTGTAATTATATTTTCATTACCTTGTTTGGTTGTATAAGGATGTTGTAATAAAAGAACTATTTTGTAATTATGATTACCGCAAACTAAGTAATCATGATTACATTGCAAATTTGATTGCATTACATCGTCATTACATTACATAAAATCCACTTTGAAAGTACATCTGTGAAACCAGGAAGAAGAAAGAGAGATACAGAATTTGGAGAGAGAGACAATCATCTTTTTTCATCAATGCGTCAAGATCATTACATCAGTATATATATGTGCATACAAGGAAAGGAACAGAAGCTCTTATTTACGGTATGCTGAGCTGGCATTCTATAACAAACTTTTAACAAACCTTCTAACAACTTCTAACCATCTAACAGCATGCCCCTTAACATTCCCCCATCTAGGTGAGATTGGGGGAGAATCCAACAATCCTAACCTTAAACTGAGATAAGAATGTTGTGCTTCTCCCAATGGTTTAGTCATCAAATTAGCTAGCTGCTCTCGGGAAGGGACATGAGTAGTCTGAAGAAAACCCTCCAAAACCTTATCCCTGGTGTAATGACAATCGATTCTTATATGCTTGGTTTTGTCATGAAATATAAGATTTTGTGCAATGTGTTGAGCTGCCTTGTTGTCGCAAAACAAAGTAATGGGAATAGTGGGAGAAAGATATAAATCTTGCATTAAGGAATGAATCCACTCAAGTTCATAGGTGGTAGCTGACATACTCCTATATTCTGCTTCAGCAGTAGATTTTGCCACTGTCTTCTGTTTGGTCATCTAAGAAATTAGGGAGGACCCTACAAACATACAAAAACCTGTCAAAGATCGCGCTGAGTCCATGCAAGTGCCCTAATCTGCGTCACTGTAGGCCTGAAGCCGAAGATCATTGTCTTTAGAATAGAACGAACCCTTGTTGGCAGTTCCTTTGAGATATCTCAAAACATGTAAAGCTGCCCGATAATGTGGTTGTCAAGGCTGTCGGAGAAATTGACTCAATAGCTGGACTGAATAAAACATATCAGGCCCAGTGAGTGTAAGGTAGAGAAGTCTACCAACTAAATTTCTGCATAAAGAAGGATCAAAGAGGATCTCCCCTGTATCCAGAGTCAAATGAAGTCCTTTTGGCAAAGGAAATGAAGCAGGTTTAGCTCCTGTCATGCCTGCATCCTTCAGGATACCAAGGATGTACTTGCGTTGGTTGAGTAAAGTACCTTGAGGAGATCTGACTATTTCAATGCCTAAAAAGTAACGAGCCAACCCCAGATCCTTGATTGTAAAGGCAAAATGAAGGGTTGTCTTAGTGGTAGTAATACCATCTGTATCATCTCCAGTAATGAGGAGGCCATCAACGTAAACTAAAATGAATATAGCTTTGTTATCCACAACTCTTGTAAATAGTGAGTAGTCATTCTTAGATTGCTGGAAGCCCTTCCCAAGGAGAAACTTTATCAACTCCTTATTCCACTGTCTGAAGGCCTGCTTCAAGCCATATAAAGACCGTTGCAGTTTGCAAACCTGACCCAGTAGTGCCTTGGTATAACCTTCAGGTGGCAACATGTGTACCTCTTTATCAAGATATCCATGAAGGAAAGCATTATTTATGTCATGCTGGTGAAGAGGCCAGTTCTTTGTTGTGGCTAGAGCAATAAACAATCGCACAGTAGTGAGTTTGGCCACAGGAGAGAAAGTATGTTTATAATCTTTATCCTTAATCTGTTCAAAGCCTCGAATCACAATTCTGACTTTGTGTCTATCAACCGAACCATCAGGACTGTATTTGGTTTTGAACACCCATTTGGAAGTCAATGCTCTTTTTCAAAGGGTTAAGAAGTCATAACCCATATATGATTAGCATCAAGAGCTGCAAGTTCTCGATCCATGGCATGGACCCATTCAGGACCTTGCATAGCCTGTGCATAACTATGTGGTTCATTGGTTTGTAAAACCTTGGTAAGAGAAGCCACACAACTAGGGGATAAATGTGCCAGATTAGCATAGGTAAAGAGGGGATAAGAGTTGACAATAGTGGTAAGGCTTTGGGGTTGAGAGTTAGATGGTGAGGGAGTGGTATGAGGTGGATGTGGACAAAGGTAGTCTTGTAACCAAGTTGGTGGACATCTAGACTTGCTGGACCATCTAAGAACTGGAGTGTTGTGAGTAGAAGGAGAATGAATTGTAATGTCAGAAGCATATAAGTGGGTATTGTGTGTAGGGGAAGAAGTAGATGAGGTAACTGAATCTGGAACAACCAAGTTTGTAGAGACATCATGATTTGGAGATTGAGATGAGGGATTTGGACTAGAATCAATGGATTTATGCTCTGGAAAAGAATAATGTATTGTATCTGATGTAGAAGGAGTATAATCAGAATAAGAGGATGTAATGTGTGAAGGGAACAGAGGATATGATGACAAAGAATTTGGAGTCTGGTTAGTATTGCCAATATGTGTTGGATCTCCTTTAAAGGGAAAAATTGTCTTATGAAATAAGACATCTCTGCTGTGAAATACTTTCTTTGTATCTAAGTCATATAACTTGTATCATTTGTATCCCAAAGAATAGCCAAGTAAAATACATCTCTTGGCCCTAGTGTCAAATTTGTCTGTAGGCTTTAAGTTTGCTGCAAAACTCAAACATCCTATGACTCTTAAGTCATCATAGGTTGGTTGCCTGCCATGCAACCTTTCAAAATGTGTTGTCCAATTGAGATTTGCCATAGGAAGCTTGTTAATAATGTGCGTAGCTGCAAGGATACATTCTCCCCAACAGTGCTTTGGCAAGCCGGCATGAAATCTAATGGCTCTAGCAGAATCGAGAGGGTGTCGATGTTTTCTTTTAGCCACACCATTCTACTGGGGTGTTCCAGGTATAGATTTTTGGTTTGTAACACCATTTTCAGAGAAGAAATCAAGCATGATGAATTAAGGAACTTAGTGCCATTGTTACTTCTGACGATGGTGATTTTCGCTTTAAATTGGGTATTAATCGTAGAGAAAGAGTGTTTAATAGTAGGTCCAACCTGTGTTTTGTTTTGCAAGAGTTGAGTCCAAGTGGTTCTAGTATAGTCATCAACAATAGTGAGAAAGTAATACACTCCACATATATTGAAAATTTTGTAAGGACCCCAAAGATCTAAATGAATCAACTAAAATGGTGTTGAAGTAGTAATTGTGTTTTTGTTGAAAGGTAATCTGTGCATTTTAGCTTATACACAAACATCACAAGCGAATGTTTTTGATAAATGCTGTGTACATAAAGGAAGATGTTGCATCTTAGAAGATGAAGTATGCCCCAGTTGAGCATGTATTATATCAATGCATGGGTTGTTATAATCAGAAGAAGAATATGTAAAAATAGGACTAGGATTAGCTGTAGTTAACCTTGAACTGCTCATATTCTGCTCAGTCTTAGAAGAAGGCTGCAAGGTACTATTCAAGCCAGCTTGATCAACGGACTGAAATTGGTAAAGTTCATTGTCCACAAGTGCAGTTGTCGCAGGTTGATTAGTTGAAGGGTCTTGCAATATACATGTTTCAGGGGTAAGCAAGGCAAATAAATGAAGGTCAGTTAATCGCTTGTTGACTGAGATGAGATTGAATTTGAAGTCTGACACATACAACACATTGTGAAGAGTTAGTTTAGGACATAATACAATTTGTCCAGCTCGTGAAACAGTCTTAATGGAACCATCAGGCAGAGTTATGTGTATAGGGTCAGATAAGGGTTGAAGTTTGGTAAAAAAATGCAGGTTGTAAGTCATGTGGTCTAATACCCTAATATCTACAATCCAAGAACCATGATGGCTACTTTGCACAGCACAACTAATGCTAGAATGGGAGTTACAACCAGCCATACCTGCAAAATGTGCAAAAGAATGTTGGTGCTCTGCATTACATTTCATCTTCATTAGCTTCATCATTTCTTGAGCTAAAGCCTAAACCAGAGTGTGATCAGTTTGTCCAAGAGTCCTGGGAGCTTCACTGTCATCAAGAGAACTGTCTCATAGCTGTTCAGTCTGACTAGTCACATTTGCTGCTACTCTGGATATCTTCTTGCCTTTACCAGCCTCCCTTGGTCCTTCATACCCATCAGAATAGCCTATTATCTTGAAACATTGGTCTTGTGTATGACCAGTCCTCTGATAGTGATCACAGTATCTAGTATTCTTGGTCCTTCTGTTGTCTCTTTTATTTCTTGGATTTTGACCATCTTAGCAGCCAAAGCATTTGAGCTGAGTTCCCCTTTCCCATGTGACAAGGGAGAGGGTCTATTCACCATTGTAGCAACCTCCCTATAGGCATTGGATTGATTACCAGTAACTTGTCTTTGAGTTTCAACTCTAGCTATTATGCAATATGCTCTGCTGACATTTGGCAGAGGATCCATGAGAAGAATCTGTCATCGAATTGACTCATATCCATCATTTAATCTCGTCAAAAAATGCATTAACCTTTGCCTTTGTTCTAACTCTTTAGACTTCTTGATTGCAGTACAATCATTCTTACGTGTGCAATCACGATTTGGAACTTCACTTAAATCATCCAATTCATCCCATAGCCTCTTGAGTTTAGTGTAATAGATAGCAACACTATCATTACCTTGATACAACTCAGAGATTTCTTTTTGAACTTGGTAGAGGAGTGGTCCATTTTTTTGGCCAAACCTCTCTGTAAGTTCAGTCCACAATTCCTTGGCAGTTTCAGTATGCAAAAATGCTTTAAAAAGTTTAGGGGCAATTGAATTTAACAACCAACTGACAACCATGCTATCACGACGAATCCATTGTTCATATTTAAAAGAAGTGGACTGAGGCTTCTTACATGAGCCAACTATGAACCCCAACTTTGTTCTAGTTCTTAAAACTATTTTCACTGACCTACTCCATTGCTAGAAGTTTGTACCATTCAACTTAACAGCAGTGAGGTACATACTAGGGTGATCTGAAGCCTGTAAGAGAAGAGGATCATTGTTGTATCCCTGGCTTTGCCTCAGACTTTAATTGATTGAATGGATTGCTCCTTCACTCTTCATCGTAGAAGAATATTAAAAAAGTGGATACCTCAATGAAGTGTCTAAATCGAGTGTAAGGAAAAACGAGATCAATTGTTGAAAATAAACGATTGATCAAAGTCGGAAAAAAAAATGTTGAATCAAAGGTAACTTGATCAAATGATGAAACAGATCAGATGATCAAAAACCAAGAAAATTTGATTCAGTCCGATTTGCCTGAATGCTCTGATACCATGTAAAACCATGAAGAAGAAAGAGAGATACAAAATTTGGAGAGAGAGAAAATCTATCTTTTTTCATCAATTCGTCAAGATCATTATATTAGTATATATATGTACATACAAGGAAAGGAAGAGAAGCTCTTATTTACAGTATGCTGAACTGGCATTCTATAACAAACTTCTAACAAACCTTGTAACAACTTCTAACCATCTAACAGCAAATCTTAACAGCATGCTCCTTAACAACCTCAATAAGTGAAAAATGCACATATAGACAAGGACTACAACAGAGAAATTCAACATAACTGCCTAACCAATTTCTCTCAACCCATTACTCCAATCAAAAGAATTCTAATTTCTTAATTCATCAAAACAAACTCAACAATTATTTAACATACATTTGAATACAAGAAGTAAACTAAACATTATAACTTGCAAAAAAAAAAAAAAGCCTCATTAAAAATGGCAAAAAAATAATTGTAAATTATAATTAGGGATTTATCTCAAATTTGGCTTTAGTTTTGGCTTTGGTTGTGGCTTTGGCTTTGGGGCTCTAATTCAGGAATTGAGAGTGAAAGCCGACAGCAGAAGAAGGCGGCACAACTAGCAGGGCAGCAGGGATGTGAGACTATAAGTTACAGGGAGACAAGATAAATCAAGCGGCAAATTGAGTAAGCCAGGGCTTTACTGCTTTGAAAATTTTGGCGAACAATTAACGTCTTTTTAGCTTGTGGATTTTATTCTTGACAAGGTTGGTGCTGATTTCAATAAAGGTGATGTAGATAATTGGTTAAAAGCTTGAATTTACTTACTGATTTTTTAAAGTTACATTACTATCTATTTTCATTTCATTTGCAATATTTGCTCAGATGTTTTATATATATATATGTGTGTGTGTAACATTTCTATCTTTTTCAGTTCATTTTCAATTTGCTTGGTTTTGTAAAATGTGCGTGTGTACATATGTGTATGTGCATGTGTGTGTGGGCATGTGTGTATGCTTGTGCGT
>NCQV01136880.1:0-14867 GCA_002740545.1 Lophocereus schottii | reverse complement strand
GTGTGAATGTGTGGTTGATTGCGATGCACCCATTTAATTGTTTTGTTACAATGCACCATCTTGGAACTATTAGTATTAAGCACCATGCATTCACCTTCCATCCCCAAACCTTTGTCCCATGGAGGGGGAGACTAACCTAGCAACTAAGACCCACCATAAATACCCCCCTTCTTCACTCCGAACCATTTCTCAAGTGACTTCTCTCTCTCTCATAACAAAATATGAATCTCTCTTGCTAAACTAGTCTTGTCATCATTGCTGGTGCGATTGTGGTTATTTGCTTAAAGAAGGGTTGATAACTACTCCTTCATGCCTAGTAGAGAACCCTTGACGACAATACTTGTAAATATGAAATAGTTTACCTTTTTTGGATGAATTATGATTTTAGCATCTCATAAGCATGCATGTTTGGGGAGGGCCAAGTGGCCAATGATGGTGGCTATGTGTTGCATAATAACTTTTAACGTGTAAGTGATCTTAGTAAGCAGCAGTTAAGCTTTCTTGATAGTTATGGATGATAATGACCACTCGCTTCTAATAAGGAACAAAATACTTATATGATTATGATAACAAGAGGTTAGGGGTTCTTAAGGGTATGAAAATGGTACCAATGGGAGGAAGTTGTCAAATTGCATACATGTGTGGTACTTAGATAATTTTATATTGTCAATACCAGGACCAGGAGACAGTTCAGATTATCATTTCTTTTAAAACTTGTTATTATCTTTAAGTTACAGTATAATGGTTATATCCTTATACCCATTATATTTTACTGAATCGGTATGGCTAATGAAGTGTACTATGAAATAATTATTTTTATTGTTTTATCATATTAACGGTGGACTCTCTTACTGCTCTATTGTACAGTTATCAACGAAGTTTGGACTTCCCGATCGGCCCAAGTATGCACATATATTCAATGGTCGTAATGCAGATGCAGTCTCTTATGGTTAAATGTTTATTGTGAGGACGTCAGTCCAATATGTTGGGTGTCACCCTTAGATAATAAAATGAGCAAATGTTTTACTTGGTTAGCTAAATAAAATGAATTCAACTGAGCTCTAACTTATTCTTTTACTGTACAACATCATATTATACTAGGCCCATTTGACTTACTGTTTTATGATTTTTCATTTTCAGGTCCTTCTGAAAGGGAACAAGTTTCAGAGAGATATCACATATAAAGTATGATAGGCCCACCTATTTTTAGTACAATATCTCTAAATAAGTCCTAGCAAGCGACGATTTGAATTAAAGTATTTAGAGATTATGATTATTATTATTATTATTATTATTATTATTATTATTATTATTATTATTATTATTATTATTATTATTATTATTTTCAGTTGTAATATTTAGAGTGCCTTGTGCCTCCTTTGGAGACACGACGTAACGCCTCGTTTTAAAACAAGCTTCCGCTAAATATTATAAATAATATATGCTTTGCAATTTTAAAATTGTTGGGGCATTACAGTTGGTATCAGAACCTAGGTTTAAATAATAATAATAAAAAATTTGTAAACTTAAGTAATGGGTGAGACCATAATATAGAATATATTTATATTTGCATTCAGTGTCAAATATTTGTTTATGTGTTTTATATATTGGATTAGATGGCAACTATCCAAAGGTACCGTCGTGCAGACGCCAGCCGATTCAAGTGGATATCTTGCACAACCATGAAGGCCCATTTAAGGAGGTTCGATGGTGGATACATGCAGAGTTGACACGAAAAGCCAGATATCAAAGTTCATATTTATAAGCTAAACTTCTACTAGACTTTCTTCCTAATTTTGAACCTTTGGCTTACTTCAAGAGAAAGTATGAAAAGATAGTAGTCTAAGGGTGTGGGGAAAATGTCACTTTATTTGGTGAACATTTTGCTAAAAAAGGACCATTTAAAACTGTGGCTAGTGAACTCCTCCTAAGGAAAACCTTAGAACAATGAGGTGAGAATGTCCAAGATTTGTTCATCTGTTGCCCAGAGATAGGAAGAGAAGCTGAAGAGGAACTAGGGTTTTCTGTTGACTATACCCTAGACACCCCAGCCAGGGTCCTCAGATCATGCCCAATCTAGTGTAGGGGACAACCTATAAAGGTAGTAGGGATTTCTAGTAAGCTAAGGAGATTAGGTAACTCCAGTAGTTAATAATGTTGAGACTTGTATTGCATTGAAATTTATTATTCTATCTTTGTTAGTAATAAACTTATTCTTGTTGAATTATTTTTTCTTTTTTTTAAAGGAAAGAAACACTACTGAATTATGCGCTAAATTAAATAGTGAATTAGGATGTCGGAACAATCTGTAAACAACCCCCATAATGAAAGCTCCCAACAAGTCACCTCAAGCTCGCAAGCTTATGTTCTTCCCAACAAGGTGGTGATGTAATTACTTGATAAATTGATAAGAAAAGCTTCACAACCCGGTAACAGCTATGGCCAGCCTGAACCAGATTACGGAAGGCTTATGGACAAGGTAGCAGCAAGAAAACCAAACTTAGATGATGGTAAGGCTGACCTAGGGGAACTTGAAAATTGGATCAGAAATATGAAAAAAGTGTTCGATGTAGTGGAAGTTCCGACTAAGCGACAAGTCAGTATCGGTAGCTATCACTTAAGTGGCAAGGCTGATACTTGGTGGGGCACCATGAGAGAAAAACGAAATGAGCCCCGCTTTGATTGGGGCTCGTTTAAGACCCTTTTGCGGAAAAAATGTCGTTACATCATAAAACGAAAGATGAATTCCGTAATCTTCAACAAGACAGATGTCCGTGACTAATTATGCCACCAAATTTGAGGAGTTATCAAGATTTGCTGCTGATTATGTTGCAACTGACAAAATGAAAAAGAACCAGCTTGAAAGGGGGTTAGACTCCAGAATTCACCAGCAATTAGGTGGTCATCACATAACCACCTATCAAAAATTATATGATCGGGCAGCTGACGTAGAGAGAGTAAATAATCTAACCAGAGCTACCAAAACATCTGGTGATCATGTAGAATTGAAACGAAAGTGGGATTCAAAGGGCCACAACTTCACTGACGATTCCAGTAAAAATTCAGCAACAACAGTTGAACAAGAAGGATTCCATAACAGTCAAGGAACCTTGTAAGAGGTGTAATCGCCCAAATCATGCTACTGAGGACTATAGAATGGGTACCATCTTATGCTATAACTGTGCTAGTCCTGACCATTAGGCTAGGGACTATCCAAATAGGCGTAAGAAGGAAGGATCTGAAGGGATAGTGTCGGCTGGAAATAAACCATCATATTCTCATGGCAAGGTTAACAATTTGGGAAAGTTCATGTCATGACCAAAAAGAAAGCATCAGACTCTAGTACAATAATCATTGATACCCTCTTTTTAAATGAACAACCCTTATATGCTTTATTTGATTCTGGCGTAATCCATTCTTGTATTTCTACGTCTGTCGCTTCTCGATCAGAATTGCTCTCTCATAAAGTACATGCAGACTTGTCTACTGGCCTTCCCACCGGAAAGACTATCGTATGTCCTCATATGTACAAAAATTGCCCTTTATTCATAGGAGCTGAAATATTTATGGCAGATCTTATTCAATTTGACCTCTCTGACTTCAACCTTATCTTAGGGATGGATTGGGTATCCGTCCACCAAGCCAAGATTGATTGTAGAAATCAGATGGTTTCTTTGAGCAGTCGGCATGGGGGCAAGGTGCATTTTAAGGGGAAACATGGCAAGAGTGATTTTAGGGTCATCTCTATTATGAAAGTTCAAAGTTTACTTAGGAAAGGGTGTACAGGGTACTCATGCAGTGTTGAGGTCAAACCGAAAACTGAGCTAGATATTCAAAGCATTCCCATTGTATATGAATTTCCTGATGTCTTTCCTAATGATCTACCTGTACGGAAATTGACTTTGAAATTCACCTAATACCTGAATTCAACCCTATATCTAAGTCACCGTACCGTATGGCCCTTGCTGAGTTAAGGGAGTTGAAGGTTCAATTAAAGGAATTATTAGAAAAAGAGTTTATTAGACCAAGTATCTCACCTTAGGGAGCCCAGTATTGTTTGTAAAAAAGAAGGATAGTAGTATGCATTTATGTATAGATTATTGGGAGTTAAACAAAATCACCATTAAGAACAAGTATCTAGATGACATATTTGACCAACTCCAAGAAGCCACAATTTTCTCCAAACCTGACCTTCGTTCTGAGTACCACCAACTTTGGGTCAATCCACAAGACATACCGAAAACTACTTTCTGCACTAGATATGGGCACTACAAATTTGTCGTGATGCCTTTTGGACTCACTAATGCCCCAGCAGCCTTTATGAGTCTCATGAACCAAGTTTGAAAGCCATATCCTGATAAGTTTGTGGTGGTCTTTATTGATGATATATTAGTTTATTCATGAACCAAGGAGGAGCATGAAGAGCACTTAAGAATTATTTTGCAGACTTTAAGGGAGCATAAGTTGTACGGAAAGTCGAAAAAGCGTAAGTTTTGACTTGAAGATGTTACATTTTTGGGGCACATAATCTCTAATGATGGAATCAAGGTAGACCGACAAAAAGGAGAGGCTGTAGCAAATTGACCTAGACCGACTAATGTTACGAAGGTCCGAAGTTTCTTAGGCTTAGCTAGATATTACTGAACATTTGTGGAGAATTTGTCACGAATAGCCCTACCTCTCACCAACCTTATGAAAAAGGCCTCAAAATTTGAGTGGACACCAAAATGCGAAGAAGCCTTCCAAACACTCAAAGACTGTCTCACCTCCGCCCCTATTCTCGCCCTTCCTTTAGGGACTGGGGAGTTTTCAGATCTATAGCGGTACCTCTAAACATGGTCTTGGTTGCGTCCTCATGCGAATGACAAGGTCATAGCCTATGCTTCCCGCCAACTCAAATCTTATGAGAAAAATTATCCCACTCACGACCTTGAACTAGCTACAGTTGTCTTTGCCCTTAAAATTTGGAGGCACTATTTGTTCGGTGCCTCGTGTCGAATTTACACGTACCACAAGAGTATTAAATACATCTTCACCTAAAAAGAGTTTAATATAAGGCAAAGATGATGGTTGGAATTCGTCAAAGATTATGATCTCAACATTCGGCATCACCTGGGTAAAGCTAATGTTGTAGCTGACACCCTTAGCCGAAAGACCCGACATACACTTAACGCAATCCTAGTAACTTAGTGTGCCATATAGAATGACTTACGAAAACTTGAAGTTGAGATCGTAGAAGATGGAGTCTTATGAGTATGGAGGTGCAATCACGCCTATTAGATGAGATCAAGAAGTGACAAATATCTGATCCTTATTTCGACAGGCTAAAGAGTGATATCTCTAAAGGAAAATGTCCCGGGTTTGTAGTTCGAGAAGATGGGATATTTAGCTATTAAGGTTGTGTATGTGTGCCTGATTGCAAAGAACTTAACAAGAAGATAACGAATGAGGCTCACAACACACCTTATTCAATTCACTCAGGTGGTAATAAGATATATAAAGACCTTCGTCAAAACTTTTGGTGGAATAATATGAAGAAAGAGGTAGCATATTATACCTCCCGTTGCTTAACCTGTCAAAAGGTTAAGTTTGAACATCATCGCCTTGTTGGGGAATTGCAGTCACTTGATGTTCCCACATGAAAATAGGATTCCATCTCTATGGATTTTGTGATGGGGTTGCAGACACTATAAGAAAAATGGACGCCATATGGGTCATTGTTGACTGACTTAGTAAAGTCAGTCCATTTTATTGCTATTAGGGGGAATTGGGGAGCTGAGAGACTAGCGCGCTTGTACATTAAGGAGGTGGTCCGATTGCATGGTGTATCCAGTAGCATCGTTTCAGACAGAGATTCTAAGTTCTTATCTCGATTTTGGTAAGAACTACAAAAGGCATTTGGCACCAAGCTTAAACTTAGCACTTCATATCACCCTGGGATAGATGGTCAAACTAAAAGAGTTAGCCAAATTCCAGAAGACATGCTCCGAGCATGTGTTCTAGACTTTCAGCGATCATGGGCTGAGTGGCTACCTTTGGTGGAATTCTCATACAACAACAGCTACCATAGGGATGACACCCTTTGAGGCCTTATATGGGAGGAGGTGTCGGACACTTTTATGTTGGAGCAATATTGACGAAGCTTTGGTAATCGGACCTGAAATGATATGAGAAACCACTGACAAAATCTGACTAATTCAAACTCGGATTAGAATAGCTCAAAGTAGGTAGAAAAGTTATGTTGATCAAAAAAGAAGACCATTAGAATTTGAAGTAGGAGACAAAGTCTTTCTAAAGGTGTCACCCATCAATGGCGTCAAGGGATTTAATTAGAAAATTGAGTCTGAGATTCATAGGACCTTATGACATTATAGAAAAGATCAACAAGGTTGCCTATCACATAACTCTTCCTCTAGAACTTTCTAATGTCCATAACGTCTTTCATATCTCTTGGCTGCAAAAATACGTCTCTAATCCTAGTCATGTCATTTCTTGCACACCCATTGAGCTCAATCAGGACCTAACGTATGTCGAGCAACCAATAAAAATTTTCCATCGCCGAGAAAAGATACTTCGTAATAAGGTCATCCCACTGCTTAAAGTTTTTTGGGATAACCAAAATACTTCCGAGGCTACATGGGAAACAGAAGAAAACGTAAGATCAAAGTACCCCCACCTCTTTTAAAAAGGTAATTGTCACTATGGAGTTTTAGGGGCAAAACATTTTTTTAAAGGGGTAAAAGATGTAATAACTCACAATATATATATATATGTGTGTGTGTGTGTGTGTGTGTGTGTGACGATGATCATCATCATCATCAATGGGCTTTGTTGATGGAAAAGTGGGCTTGTAATGCCCAAACACAACAGGAGGGAGCCTACCAAACCCCCCTCAAAGGAAAAAAAAGGGCATTTAGTGTGAATTTGTGGTTGATTGCAATGCACCCATTTAATTGTTTTGTTACAATGCACTACCTTGGAACTATTAGTATTAAACACCATGCATTCAGCTTCCATTCCTAAACCTTTGTGCCATGGAGGGGGAGACTAACTTAGCAACTAAGACCCACTATAATATCCCCTTTTCTTCACTCCAAGCCATCTCTCAAGTGACTTCCCTCTCTTTCATAACAAAATATGAATCTCTCTTGCTAAACTAGTCTTGTCGCCATTGCTAGTGCGATTGTGGTTTTTTGCTTGAAGAAGGGTTGATAACTACTCATTCGTACCTAGTGGAGAACCCTTGACGTCAATACTTGTAAGTATGAACTAGATTACCTTTTTTGCATGAATTATGATTTTAGCATCTCATAGGCATGCATGTTTGGGAAGGGTCAAGGATAGTGGCTATGTGTTGCACAATAACTTTTGATGTGTAAGTGATCTTAGTAAATAGGAGTTAAGCTTTCTTGATATGTATGGATGATAATGACCACTCGTTTCTAATAAGGAACAAAATGCTTATATGATTATGATAATAAGAGGTTAGTGGCTCTTAAGGGTATGAGAATGGTACTAATGGTAGAAAGTTGTCAAATTGCATACATATGTGATACTTAGATAATTTTATATTGTCAATACCAAGACCCCGAGATAGTTCAGATTATCATTCCTTTTAAAACTTGTTATCATCTTTAGGGTACAGTATGATGGTTATGCCCTTATATCCATGATATTTTACTGAATCGGTATGGCTAATAAAGTGTAACACAAAATAACTATTTTTATTGTTTTGTCATATTAACGGTGGACCCTCTTACCGCTCTATTGTATGTTGATCAACGAAGTTTGGACTTCCCGATCGGCCCAAGTATACGCATATATTCAATGTTCGTAATGGGGATGCAGTCTCTTATGGTTAAATGTTATATTGTGAGGACGTCAGTTCAATATGTTGGGTGCTATCATAAGATAATGAAATAAGCAAATGTTTTACTTGGTTTGCTCAATAAAATGAATTTAGCTAAGCTCTAACTTATTCTTTTACTATATAACATCATATTATACTAGGCCCGTTGGGCTTACTGTTTCATGATTTCCCATTTTCAGGTCCTTCTGAAAGGGAACAAGGTTCGGAGAGAGATCACATATAGAGTATAATAGGCCCACCTATTTTTACTACAATATCTCTAAATAAGTCTTAGCAAGTGACGCTTTGAATTAAAGTATTTAGAGATTATATCATTATTATTATTATTATTATTATTATTATTATTATTATTATTATTTTATTTTTTTTTCAGTTGTAATATTTAAAGTGCCTTGTGCCTCATTTGGAGACACGGCATAACGCCTCGTTTTAAAACAAGCTTCCTCTAAATATTATAAAAAATATATGCTTTGAAATTTTAAAATTGTTGGGGCGTTACAAGGAGGGACTAGTCCGATGCCCCAACTAACGAGTAGCGAGAGATCGAGAGCAACTAACGAGAGCAACTGATGAAGTGGCAAGGAGAGAGAGAGCAACCGGGGGAAGTATTAGGGTTTCAACGTTTTAATATTACAAAAAAAAAAAAAACCTGCTAACAGAAAAAAAATAACACTAAGTTGGGCTGACAGCGTGTGGGAGGGAGGGAGGTGGGTATATTAGGTAGGTATTATTTCTAAAAATTTTACAATTTAAACTTAAATTTTAAATTTTAAATATTTAAAAAGCTAGTCGGATCAGATTAAAAGTCGGATAGAATTTTATCCTTCCTACGAATCCGATTCAAATCTAAATCAAATTCGAATTATTTTTATCAGATTCGTACTCAAAATTTTTTGTCTCGGATTCAAATTGGATAATTTTATTTCGGATTGGATCAGATCGGTTCTGCTTCGAATTCAAATGTAACTGTTATCTCTAAAAAAGATAAATTCAAACCGACAAATATGAAGAACCAAATATATTCAGCGCTGGAGTTGATTTACCTTACAACTCCTTACATTTTATTACATCTTCATACATCTCCTTATATATTTTTTATAATATTCAACTTATCATCTATTTTATTGTAATATTTATATAGAAATATGTATATATTTTTATATATTACCAATATGAAAAATCTTATAACTTCTTTATGAATATAATATTTGGATAAAAATAAAAATGAAATTTAATGATGTGAATTAATATTTGACTTTTGACATGAAACATATATGTCATTATAAAGAAAATAAGTCAGCATATTTTAAAATTGTAATAGAAACATAGCATTTATGTTTGTGTTGACGTGAATCATGCATAAAAATAGTCAAACTATGGGTGATGAAAGCGTTTCAGCTATTTCATGCATAAGTTTATCCATAACAACTTAGTTGCTCTCATCGTATAATTGAACATTAGAATTGAATTTAATTCCAAAATGTTTAATTCAAATAAGATTTCTTTTTTAGGATTCTATTCAATTTTGTTGAGAACATTTCTTATTTTTTTTAATTCGCTTTTAAGAAGATGAAACTAATGTTAATACCTAAAAATAACTTCAAGTGCAGAACATATTTGATTGTACATACTTGTCGGTTTGAATTTATCTTATTCATATTTAATCGACTTGTTCAAAGGCTTATTTTTGTTAGTTATATTATTTTAATTTTATTTTTTATTATCCAAAATGATAAGTGTAGAAAAATAAATTTTTATATGCAATGTTAAAATATAATTTGTTTAGTGATATTATAAAATTTATTTCATAAATATTAGTGATACACATAATTTATTTTCATGAAATAATTTTTATATAATTCATATATTAATGGGCAGCCCGGTGCACAAGCATCCCGCGTTCACGCAGGGTCCGGGGAAGGGCCGCACCCCAAGGGGTGTATTATAGGCAGCCTAACCTAACTTTGTTAGTGGCTGATTCCACGACTCAAACCCGTGACCTTTTGGCCAACAATTATACATACATATCTAAAACTTATACTGTATAATTTTTAATAATTCAACAACTTTTTACATCTATCTTTGCAGTTTTTTACAACTCTTTATTTCTTCTTACATCTTTTACAGTTTTTTATAATTTCTTAAATTTTCTTACAACTTACAGTTGCATCTTATCATGAAAAAGAATATGCCCTTAATCTCACTCAAGTGACCATTATATATATATATATGTGTGTGTGTGTGTGTGTGTGTGTGTGTGTATATATATATATATATAAATATATAATTTGAGATTGATGTGTGGTTATATGAGATTGGATAAAATTAGTAATGGAGTTATTAGAAACTTAGTCAAAGTAACTCCTATCGAAGATAAGATGAGAGAAATAAGACTCAGATGTCGACCATATGAAAATAAAGAGTGGGGACGCTCCAGTGAGGAGATGTGAGAGGGTTAACATCCCTGAAGGGAAAAGATGGAGGGGCGACCAAAGAAGAGTTTGGAGGAGGTGATTGGAGCGGACTTGAAAGTTGTTGGGCTGGCAAAGGACATGGCTCAGGATAAGAGATTGTGGCGGGGTAGGATTAAGATCTTAGATCGCATAGATGTGTCTTTGTAGTTGTCTTTCTATTACAGTAGGGTAGGTTTGGTTGTTGCTGTCGGTTGTTATGTTGGTATGCAGGTAGTACGTATATCTAGGATTATTCATTGTGTGCTTACGTGCGTTGGCTAAGGTATGGTGTTTTCCTTTGCTTTATTGTACTAATGTTTGCATAGTTACTACTCCTGATTCATTAGTGCTTCTGTATTCATTTCCGTGATGCTTATCATTAGTTTTGCACCATAAAATGGGTTCACAAAACTTTTCTTATATAAAATATTTCCACAAAATCCTTCTCTTTTAAAATGTTTTCACAAAATCTCGTTTTGTAGGTCTCTTAGAATCAGCCTCTCAACGGACAGTTATGCCGGTTGAGTTAAGGTTGCATACATCTGGATTTTTTCAAACCCCACGAAAGCGTGACCCACACTAGGGATGCCAATAAAACCCGTACCCATTTGAAATCCAAAAAATCCGCCCCGTTTATAACCCAAATGGATGAAGAAAATGGGTTTTAAATGGGTATAGGGCGGATTTGACAAAATGGATACGGGTACGGGTACGAGCTTCACCCGCCCTGTACCCAAACCCGCCTCGTATCCGTTTTTTTAATTAATTTTAAAAAACCAATCTGACTTAATTAATCAAACTTGGCTGCCCAAATATCTAGCACAAATTTACATATCGTACTGGTGGATAGGTAATTTATGCTCCTCATGTGGATTATTACCACTTGTTGTGACCAAACATTATAGCAGGAGATGCGTAATAGGCGTTCAATAAAAACGTGTTGATGATTTGTTGAATTTACTAATATTGAATTCAAATATGAGTTTAATATGGGTATTAATTTTTATTTTCTATACAAACCTGAATAAAATCCGTAAACCTGCAAAAATTCGGTAGGTGAGAATATGAGTGTAGTTTTTCAATATCTGATGGGTATGGGTACGGGTATAGGTACTATTTTTGAAAATGGGTACGGTTATGGGTATGGCTCAACCCGTCCCGTACCCACCCCATTGCCATTCCTAACCCACATTGGGAGGTGGTGGTGGTGTTGTTGTGAGTGACTCTAAATCAATTTTTAACAAATTTAAGTTCATCTTCAAGTCAGGGGGTTTAAATTTAATTTTTTAAATTTCATCAAAAGATTAGATTAAGGTCCTGTTCAGCAAAATTAGCTGTGTAGCACATAGCAGTTCAGGTAGCGAATAATTTAGCTGTTAGCGAATACCTGTTTAGATTAGCAGTTGAAACTATCATGTTCAGTAAATTTAATCATTATACTAGCTGATTAATATAAATTTATGATATAAAAAATAATTAATATATTAATTTAGATAAAATACTAAATATTATTCAAAATACTGTTATTGAAAAGAATTTAGACAGGGGCATTACTTGCAGCTCCTGGTCAAAAGGGGGCCCATCTGCGGCCTCTAACCCGGCCCTCTCGTTCTTTTCTACCGTTACTCTCTGTCTCTACACTTGACAGCGCTCTTCAGAGACTTTCGAGCGTATCCAAAGATGGACATATTGCTGCATCCGAATCCACTATGTTCTCCTACAAAACTAAACCCTAATCTACTCCCCCCTCTTCCATTTCAGAGAATTCAGCTTCATCGTCAGCGTCTCTTTCAACGGTCCTCAGTGAAGCAAGCCAGTGCTCGCTCTGAGCTCAATGGTAAGGTCAATGGCGCTCTTTCTGGTGAAGCTAACCCTCGTTTCATTGAACGGGTATGTTTCTCTCTCTTCTTCTCTTGCTTGCCCGATTCTTTGTTTTATGCATTTAGGGTTTATTTCGTGATTAGTATGGAGTGCGAAATTTGCATTTTTCCGTATTCAGATATGAAATTTGGGGTTTGGCCAAATGGAAAGTCGTATTGCTCCTTAAGAATTGTGATTAAGTTGGTGGAGGTTCGACTGATGGCCTGCCTGCATTGTGGGCTTGGCTTAACTCCCTTGAGATTGGAATGTGGAACTCAATACAATAAAAAGTTTGAAAAGCAATTGGGCATTTGAAGCTTGCTATTCCTACCATTTGTTGACTATATGGTTGTTGAATGTGAAGGATATGCGTGTTAAGAATCAAATTCAAGAATTCACTGATTCTGAATGTCTTTGCTAACCTTTACATCGGAAAATTGTTGAATTCTTATTTTAGTTCTTTTGTGGTACAAGTAACCACTAGGTATCGTATGATGGGAAGTTTGATTTTATGGCGTTCTGACACTTTACAATTAGAGAAATGGTCCGCACATTATTACAGAAAATCGTTGTCCATACTACTCTTTGTATGATAGCATCCTGCATGACCTAGAGTTGGCGGCGATGGCTGATGGACCATGTTGCATGGTAATTGGTATTAGGGAATGCTTGTGTCCCAAGCCAAAATGGAGTAATGAGCTATTCTGAAAATTAGATAAAGAAAAGCATCTCGAGTTCATTATATGACATGACAAATGCTGATGAGAGTTAACTGACAATAAGTCCTAGAAATAGTACATTTGTTTGGATTATTAAGATTTTCACTATGAAATGAATAAACCTAAAGGCGAAGGAATACACCTAAAAGGCAAAGGAAATTGCGGGAATATGGTGGTCTTAGGGAGAATAGTACACCGTCTTGCCCGGGCGAGGTTTTTGGAGTATGTATTTGGATTGCAACATTGGTTACAGAGGGAGAACATCATGAATGTAGAGTTTTAGAACCTACATTTGTTAGATGCTTCAATTTGTGTAGGTTAACTGGTAGTACTTTTTGGTATGAGCGTTTTGGATGGTTGTTGCAGAGATTCAAAATATATAGTATCTCATGGGTGTAGCACCCGTACTATGCATTTTGCCTCGTTGTACCCATGTCAGACACAACACTCAGGGATGAGACATTGTATACGTGCCGCACATGTATCCAAACTTTAAACTGTAAAGCAGCTAATTGGGAATGTATGTGCTTGTTAGTGGTTTTCTAGTGCTTTCATAGGTGGAAAACCTTTAAATTGATGAGATGTTCTTGAAAGATTAATTAGAAAGTTGAAACCACAACTTTCACATGTAAACTAATGAGTCCTCATATTCGTGTTCAAATTTTTGACAGTGTCCCCTTGTCCTGTGTAACGCCCCAAATTAAACATGTTTCACTATTTATATTCTCCTTAATAAAATCAATCAATTGTAATATGATAAATTCAATGATAGGGGGCCAAAGGACAAGGCTTGAAGTATGTGTCCTGAAATAACATATTTAAGCATAACCTTAACCATACACATTCACACATGATCATCCATTTACAATCAAGTGTTGACCAATGTAAGGTTTATAAACCATAGTAAGATAATTCATCATGTAATCTACATCCTTATACACCGAAGAATTCAAAATACAGCTTTAAAGTATGCATATACTGTATCACTGCTGATTCATACAGATTTCCTTGCTCAACTTATTTTCTTCCGCTGCTTTACTAGCATGAGGGCAATTCTCTAAGCATTTGCTTAAAACAAAACATGAAAAATATTTCGAACTGTGAGTCGAAACTCAGTACATGCATTCCTGAATTGTTAATGATCATTGAAACACTGATTGGACTTGCTTTGCAATTCATTTAAGGTCAAAGCAGAGAATGAGATAAATATAAAACTGCATTGCTAATTATTATCTGATAGTGAACCCCTTGATACTGTTACGATCTATGGATAGGTGTACACTTGCCAAACCGATCGGGGACCTGGCCTGAAGTCGCGCGGGTAACTGAAGGGCAAATGCCCTATAGATGATAACTGACGGGGTCACTAATTAACTGATAAATCATTGTGTAAACTGATTCATTGATGTACTTACCAAACATGATACTTTGACAAATGAACTCTGATTTCTAAAGATATAGGTAATGGACGTACCTGAAGTCTCGAAAATGATATTTCACTTGATAATACTTATGCACAATGGAAACGATATACCAAGCCCCGATTCTGCTAAAGAAATGTAATTATAGGTAAATGCAGTTAGTAAACAATATTTACTCCCGTTGTAATAGAAACTGATTAATTAAAAAGTTTCCACAATTCCAATAATTCAATATAAGATAAGTTACAAAAAAATGATTTGAAAAATAAATCAATTAGGGTTATTGAACTTGAAATACAACGAATTGAAACAAAATAGACCAAATTGGAATGATTGAGGTGATAATGAAAAGATCTTAATTGATATAAATGAAATATGGGTTTCTGATATTTCCGAAATGGATAATAGAAAGTGTAATGCTTCTGAAATGGATAATAGAAGGCTTAATGTTAGTAGAGGTGTTGTGAGGTTCATAAAAGTTCAAATAACGTCAGCTTGGTTCAATGGACACTGATTTTGAGTCATTACTCTGCTCACTTCCCAA
>NCQV01136833.1:0-12744 GCA_002740545.1 Lophocereus schottii | reverse complement strand
AAATCACTCAGATCGCTCAACAGGTGAGCCACCTATCTTGGCCTCAGGGGCATCTCCCAAGCCAGCCCGAGACTAACCGCCAAGGTCATGTCAATGCCATATCCATAATGGGAGAAGGGTTAGAGGAGAGCCCAGTGATGGTTCTCCAGGAGGTAGTTCCAGTTCCTGATTCTACAGAAATAGAGGGAAAGAAGAGAAAAGAGAATCTCAATTCTGCTAGGGAGACTAGGCCTCCACCTCCTACTCACACTTACCAGCCCCCAGTGCCTTTCCCTCATTGCCTGGCATGGTCTAAGTTATCCCAACTTGAACCTGGATTCGTGCGATTCTTGGAGACCCTACTCCAAATCTATGTCAGTAGCCCCTTCCTGGAGGCTCTCAAGGATGCACCTGCCCATTTGAAGTTTTTAAGGGAGCTCCTGTCCAAGAAGGGAGAACCTGGGGAAGCTTCAGTGGCTCCCATTGGCGGGTCCTACCGCGCGCTTCTACTAAGACGGTTGCCATCAAAACTGCAAGATCCTGGCAATTTCTCTATCCCATGCTGCATAGGGGATATGCAAATTGAGAGAGCTCTTTACTATCTGTGCGCCAGCGTGAACCTCATGTCGCTTTCTCTCTCTGCAAGAAGTTGCAATTATGGGATCTCACGCCCACCAGCATGACTATTCAGCAAGCAGACTATTCCACTAGGTAGCCTGTCGGCATTCTAGAGGATGTCCCGATCCAGATGGGTAAGTTCCTCATCCTCTGTGATTTCGTCGTTCTTGATATGGATGAGCACTTTCTGGCCCCACTCATCTTAAGTCGCCCATTCCTTGCGGCTGTCGGGGCAGTGATCGATGTTCAGGCAGGCACTCTATCCTTCCAAATGTGTGGGGAGAGGGTGGACTTCAATTTCCCTCCCCCGATAGTGCCTTTAGTTCCCGTCCTTCCCTCACCTTCTGAGGAGCCTATCCTCATTTTCCCCTTCGAAATTATTCATGGGGTTGATATATTTGATGGAAATGGGGGACCCCACATGCTGTTTGAAGATTCTTCTGCTGTTTCTACGGCCGCCCCCCTTCGTTTCACGGCCGCTTCTGCTTATCTTGGGAAGGTAGCGGATCCTATTTCACATTTCTACAACCACCCTAGGCCACCTCCCACATCATTACCGTCTACTATTTGGAGGTAAGGATTAAGCTAAGGACCTTAAATAAGCGCTTCTTGGGAGGCACCCCAAGCATTTACCTTCTTTAAAAAAAAAAAGGAATGTTTTCCTTTTCCGCCCACCCGCCCTTCTTTTCCCCTAGCCGCCATTGGTTCTACCTTTCCCTTGGCTTTCTCTATATCCTTTTCATTGAGGATAATGAAAGTCTCAAGCATGGGGGGTGCACTTACAGCTTTTTGAGTGAAATTGTGGACTTGGGGCGTAGGATAAATGACATCACTTGCATTCGTATCATATAGATAGGGCTTCATATCGTTTCACTAGGTTGTTTTTATATTTTTTGTTTATTAGATCATGTAGTGTTGAGCATATAGGTTAGATTTTGTATCCCAGAAAGGAGACACAATCGAGTTAGCGTCATTAAGATTTTCAAGTACTACTTCTTGCCCTTCTCTTCGTTTCTCCTTATATCCTTTACCGCTTTCTTATTTAGATTTATTGCTTTTAACAAATGAGTGCAAAACCCCCTCTTATGAAGAGAACACAAAGGGGTGATGATTGATTGATCTGGTTGAGTTGTGTGTTGAAGTGTGGCCTGTTATGGTGTGAACTTTTGTGAATTGCACTCTAACGTTGCCATCTATATTTCCCCTGCCCTATATTTTATGTCATATTGCCCTTGAGATTCGTTTGATTTGGCTTGATTGACCTCAATAAGTGGGATGTACCTTGAAGTAAGTTATTGGGTTGTGGTAGACTTACCTGTGAGGCTTTAAGCCTGATGACTATTCATTGCATATAGTCTCGTACTTTCCTTCATGTGTGACTCATCGAGAATTGCATCTCTAGAACTTGGTTTTGTTCTCTTTGAAATCACGCTTAGCATGTGCATGTGTTAATATGATTGAGGCAATCTTTGTTCTATTTAGCCACATGAGCCAAAAAGCCACCCATTGATATGTACTACTCTCTTTGTTAGTCCTTTATGCCTTTCCCCTTATCTTTGTTATTGTCCCCTACACACTACATACTTGGCCTATCGATATTCTCCATATCCTTGTCAAGGTCTAGTGGAGCGACACTTCCATATTGAGTTGGGTTTGCTTCGAAGGTTAGCTCACCTTGGGTACGTTATTAGTAGCTTGTTTGGGGGGATTTGTGACTCAAGTTTATGTTCCCCATGTGATTCACATGCCTTTCTCCTTTCAAAGAAAAGAAATAGAAATAGAAATGAATGAAAAAGAAGAAAGCAAAGGAAAAGAAAAGAAAATTGGAGAAGAAAAAAAGGAAAAAATAGAAAAGTTGTGAATAAGGTGTTTGGGATGGGAGTGTGATAATGAGATTGTTAAATTCCTCCATTAAGGTTTTTGTGGGGTTTGTTGCTCAAATTTTCAATTGTGGTGTGAAGTTGTTCTAACATTAGTTGTGGAAGTGTTTTTTACTCCTTAGTCTTTTGACTATTGGCTCCACTCTTCCTAAATTTATTCCACTTCTCACCCTTTACCTTTGACCCCATTACATCCCTTTATAAGTCCTCATGATTTACATGTTGTACTTTGCATTAGGCAGTAGAGAATTAAGAACTCTACCAAGCTTATGGTAGTTGCTTGATTGGGTAGAGTATTGAGTGCACCCTTATTACATATTCTAAACACATTGAGGAGAGTATTCTACTTTGTCCTAAAGTAAGGTTCTACCAGCCCTGCTTACTCACCACTCATCAAGGAAGGTCCTGTCTTGTTATGTGCTTCGATACTAGGGCATTTGATACATTGCATTTGGGTATGGGGATTCATAGAAGGAAGTGTGCGTGCTAAATTTAAATTGTTTCACGCTTTGACTTGGCCACCTTTAATGTATAGTTTATCCTGGGTTATTAACGATTCGTCCCTTGCCTGGAGAGGGTGTGTTAAGAGGTTTACCCTCCTCTCGGATCTTTCATAGCGTAGTCTTGCTTGGGGACAAGCAAGAGATAAACATGGGGGCGTGATGAACCTCTATTTTGTCCCATTTTAGCCCCTATTTGGCTCATTTTCTCCCGCGTTTTCACGTTCGATCGTGTTAAGAAAGGGTCAAATCAGCCTCCTTTAGCATACTTTTTACTCATATAGCATGTTTCTATATTTTCAGGGACTGTGTCAAAGAAATGGAAATATGAACAACATTTGACATAAAGGAGTGCCAAGGAGGCGAGTTTAAAGCCGTAAAAAAGCATCGCACGGAAGTCCCAACGAATCGAAACACTGGTAGCTAGCCGGGCCATGAAAACCGACGAAGCCGGCTAGCCAAGCGACATGGCCTAGCTGTGCCACGTGGCATGACCATGCCACATGGCACGCCTGGCCGGTTTTGTTGCCAGATATTTGGAACGGTGCCACCGTGCCTCTTGGCACGACCGTGCCACTTGGCACGACCGTGCCACACCTGTTCCACGTCGCGACTTAAATTTTCCTTCGGGATTGTTTTGGGATTCATTCAGTTTTCTCTTCATAGATGTTTTCTTAGGCGAATTTTTGGTTTCAATAGAGAGTTTTATTTTCACTTTTGATTTCACTATTGGATTGAAGTTTATGCTACCTTGAGTTCATTCATTTAATTTCAGGTTCTTAATTTTCTCTCCTCTCTTGTTCTTGATTATTTTGAGGTTTGTTATGATTATTGAATTGAATGTTGTGGTTGTTGTTGAACGAATGATTGTAGGCTAAATCTCCCAACTTAGGTCGGGATTAATGCCGTCTATGTATTGTTGAATCATAGATTAGCCTTAGTCCTTACTTTCCCCTTGTTTGTTTGCGATTTGTACTATACACGCTGCATGCTTGATGAAATGTTGGAAAGAGTATTAATCCATTTTTGCTAGAGTTTAGGGGAACGTTGAGAGGCGAAATCTTTACTTAGTGCGGCCTAGTAGACAATTAGAGTTTTAATATGAAAATAAATTAATATTTTAATTGGGATTTGAGATTGTAAATCATGTAATCCTTTGACTTTTAGTCTCATGAGAATAGGTAGCTATAGTTGCAGGATTAGTCTTCCACCTTTGAGAGAGGGAGGAGATAGGCTTAACTGATAATCTATTCACTCGTAATGCACGCTTGGGTTTGTTTAGCAAGGTTAATAATTGATTCACTGGCATAGTCATGCTATTAATTTCAACCTAAGTGTTTTCCATTCTGTTGCTTATTTCATTAGTTAGTCAATATAATTTCCCTTAGTTTAATTCTCTATCAACAATTGTGATCACGTAGATTGAATAACCTAATTAGTTCTAGTAATTGGAATCAAGTTCGCTGTGGAATATGACCCGTACTTGCCGTGTGCTAGCTACAGCTACACCGCGCACTTACGCTATTTTTAACTCAACACATGTATGAATATGATTGACTTATGCTTTTTATGAGCAGGGTACATAGAAGGAAAGATAGCATGTTGTGGGACGGGAGCATTTAGAGGTGTATATAGTTGCAGCAGAACAAGGCTAGTTAAAGAGTATGAATTATGCAGGGACATAAAGAACCATGTTTTTTGGGATACAGTCCATCTCACATAGAAAGCTTATAACTATAGATTCAAAATGTGGCTGAACGGCGACGAAATGGCCGCATTGGAAAGGTTTTCGAGTTGGACGAACCGCGTTTTCATACCGCGATAGCCACGATATGAAACGCAATTGCCAGCAATTTTGCTGTATCGTGATCAAAACCAAAATCGCGACTGAAACCACATTTTGAATTCTTGCTTATAATCAAATAGGAGAGGAGGTGCAGGGCAACGAGGAAAACGACCTCTCTTATAGATCATACACTATCAAGGACCTCTTCCGCATGCCTTGACCAATAAAGCACACCCAAAACGAAAACTGCGATCTCTTTAAAACTCCAGAATTTTTGATCCTCATCCAGGTTTAATTGTTTGTATTTTATCAAAATGTCAGGGATGTATTTTGTTAGGCATTTTAACATTGGCTTCTTCATCATGTGAACGTCTAGCATGCATACGGGTCTTAATATAGGTTTCTTTAATTCTTTATTCCATAACAATATTGATCTTGCACATATTTAGACCTCAAAACTTTAATAAGTTGATATAATACTATTTTAAATAATCGATTCAACAAAAAGCTATGTACGAATTAATTTAACTACACGTATATGAGCTTAGACCAATCAAAATAGAATATGCATAGTTCATAGCTTGCAATCGAATAGTGCTTACAATCTTATAATTTTCTCGTTTAATAGGACTTAATATAGAATAACGTCAATTAATTATGGTGAAATAATTATACTATCAAACGACTCTCAATTATAAAACATTACATTATGAATTCATAACATAAGGATACAAAATTACTAGACCCATCTGCATACAAGCATTTTCCAATAATAACTGCAAAAAAAGGGAGATCCACTCTAGGTCACGTTTCACGACACATTGATTCATCTGGGCATAAACACAAACACCTTACATGTAAATCTACATAATTACCTCATCTACTCGTAATTAATTAGGCAGAGCCATTAGCTTGGGCCATCCTGGCAGCTTTAAGATTGGCGCCTGTTGGTGAAAATTGCCATCGGCATCATCAAGCACCATCTGAATGAGGCATCCACCGAGGCCATTAGCAACAGCGAGCAATATCTTCTTGATTTTCGACTGAAACTTGTTGCAGTCGATGGTGCCGCTGTGATCGTATTCGAATTGGTCAAAGATGCTGCCGTAGAAGGTGGAGAGCTGCTCTAGAGTATGGGGCCTAGGGTTGATGTCGTAGTGGGTCTCGATCAGCTTTATCAACTCGAACGCCTTTCGGTGCTCTCACAGTTAAGAAATAATTGTGAATATCTTATTTGTTATTATGTTTCCTATATCATGTAAGATTCTTATATTTCTTGCATACAAAGTTAGGGTTAGAATTAGGCAAGACGGAGGATTCCTTGCATCATATATATATATATATATATATATATATATATATATATATATATATATATATATATAAGGCGCATGTCGTGAATGAAGGGCAAGCAAATTTATACGTAAACCCTTGTGTATCTAATTTCAATTTCTTCATGGTATCAGAGCATTCCTGTCAAACCTTTAAAAAAAAGGAAAAACACAAACACACACAAGGGACCAAAACCCTAAAGCCCACGGCATGGGGACGGATGATGAAACGAAGAACACAGTTGAAACTTTTGCCATCATGCCTCAATCACCTTCCTATCTCTCCTAATCCGATTCTCCGGGAGCCCTTATCACTGCTATCAGGTTCGATAAAGAAAAAGTATGATCCTTGGAAGCAAGCTGTAAGAACTGCTTTGAGAGCGAAAAATAAGCTCGGTTTCATTAATGGAACGATAATCAAGCCGGACATAACCGGAGGGGTTGAAAACTTGGCCATAGCTAACGCTTGGGGGATGGTCAATTCTATGATAACTTCTTAGATAATGAATGTAATTTACCCTAAACTCCATGCAAGTGTAGCCTATGCCAACTAAGCCCATGCAATGTGGGAGAATATCAGGAAACGGTACTCGGTGCCAAATATACCAAGAATACATAAACCAAAAGCTAAAATTGCATCTTGCAAACAAGGCAACATGGAGGTAGTTGAGTTTCTACCCAAACTTATGAGCATTTGGAATGAACTTAGAAATTATGTTTGTGTACCCAAATGCAAGTGCAGAGCGGCCGAAAAGATCCTCAAGATGGCGGAGAATGACAAAGTCCATCAATTTTTGATGGGGTTGGACGATGAGGCGTTTTCCACCGTCCGTAGTCAGATATTGGCTTTCGACACCTTGCCAACTATAGACAAGGTTTTCAATATGGTGCAGCAAGAAGAGGCATACAAAAGGGTGATGCTCAATCGTGATTGAACCACTGTCCGTGATGGTGTTGCTACCTTAACCTTGAGCCACACCAGAACAGGCCAGCAGAATGGAGATATATTGACAGTACTGTGGTAAGTATAGGCATGAGGAGGTTGGGTGCTTCGAATTAATCGATTATCCACCCAGGTGGAGTTCTCGGGGAGGATGTGGTGGACGTGGCAGAGGGCGCGATGGCAGAGGAGGGGGATGCACAGAAGCCGGCCCAGGACATGGAACATCGAAGGAGGTGACTCATGTGATGCAGAAGAACTACGAGACAGGAGGAACAGAGGACGACAGTCACAGTCCCTGGCACCGGAGCAGCAACATCATGGGTTTCACCCCCGAACTGGTGCAGAAAATTTTGAGCTTGATCGAACCCTCCAAATCGACCCATGAGAGGTTGTCAGGTAAGGATTTATGGTTACTCGACAATGGCGCCTCTTGCCACATGACCAGAAACATAAATATGCTCCAAGAAGTGCATGACGTATTACCCATCGAAGTTGACTACCCAATGGGGTGTATACCTTAGCAACCAAAAGAGGGTTTGTTTATTTGAATCCTAATATTACCCTAAAGGATATACTCTATGTGCCTCAACTAAATTGCAATCTCATATCTATTGGGTAATTGATGAAAGATTTATTATATACCGTCACATTTACTAATAAACGTTGTGTGATATAGGACCTTACTTCGAGTTGGAGTGGATGAACCAAAAATAGGGTTTATTATTTCAAAGACAAGCCAGCAGCAGCAGTTCAAGTCAACAGGGTCTCTTTGTATGAGCTATGGCATCAACGCTTGGTGCATCCTTCTAGACAGGCATGATTTAAACTATCTTCTAGCATTTGTAAAGGTTTTAGTAATCATAAAGAGGACTTATGTGATACGTGCCTACGTGCAAAGGAAACCCGATCATTTTTCCCAGTTAGTGATAATATAGTATTGAATAAATTTGATCTAATTCATATTCACATTTGGGGAGCCTATCGTGTTAAAGCCTTCTGTGGTGAACACTATTTTTTGACTATTATTAATGATGCTAGTAGAGGTGTTCGGGCATACTTAATGAAAGACAAAAGTGAAGCATCCCAACTTGTCAAAAATTTTTTCATATGGTCCATATCCAGTTTGATGCCAAGGTAAAAATTATTAGAAGTGACAATGGTCGTGAGTTTACTTTGGGACCAATGAAAAATTTCTATAACATGGAATTGTCCACCAAACAAGCTGTGTCGATACCCCTTAGCAGAATGGAAGAGTCGAGAGGAAACATCATCATATTATGAATGTGGTACGAGCACTGCGGTTTCAAGCCAATCTTCGTATTGAATTTTGGGGAGACTGTGTGCTAACTGCCGCCTACCTAATTAATAGGACACCCTCCACAATCCTTCATAGAAAGACCCCTTATGAGGTTTTATTTGGTACTAAGCCTACCTATGATCATATCAAAGTCTTTAGGTGCCTATGTTATGCACACAACCTACAACGACAAAAAGATAAATTTGGTCCTAGGGGTCGAAAGTGTGTGTTCATTGGACACCCTTATGGCAAAAAGAGGTGGAGAGTTTATGATGTTGAACATGGTGATATTTTTGTTAGTCGAGATATAATTTTTTGTGAGGAGATTTTTCCTTTTTCAAAGGAAATTGAAGAACAACATCACCGTCATCCTAAAGCTCATGACTTCCCTATGAATGTCTGTGTGGAGAATGAGGATTTACCAAATAGTGGCACCTTATGTCCTACTGCCCAAGGCATGGATAACATTCAGCCTTCTCAAGGCCTTCACTCTACGAATGGGCTGACCATCCTAGAAAGGGAAGGCCTGCATGAAGAGCTCTCTCTCGGCTTAACGCCAGACGGGCTGCCAAGGGACTCCACTGATAGGGGGAGCGACCCAATTGGCCCAGCAATGTCTCCAGGCCTCGCACCACATTTGCAAAATCTAGCTGGGCCCACGGCATTAGAGGTCTCGGCCAGCCCAAAGACAGGCCCAACTGTAGAACCCGAGGGCCCAAGATGGGAAAGGCGCACCATGAAGAAGCTGAGTCATCTAACAGACTATGTTTGCTACTCGGTGTAGTCCAAGAACCCCTCTTCATTGGAACAACCACCCCAAATGGTATACTTAGGTAAACCTTATCCTATCGTTAATTATATTACATGTGCTCGGTTTTCTAATGCCCATAAAGAATATCTTCCCGCTATAACAAAAGTGGTGGAGCCCAAGTACTTCCATGAGGCAGTCAAAGATCCCAGGCGGAGAGAATCGATGGCAAAGGAAATTGAAGCCCTAGAATTGAACAAAACTTGGACCATAGAAGAGCTGCCTCTACACCAGAAACATATAAACTGCAAATGGGTGTGCAGGGTTAAATACAAATCTGATGGGAGTATCGAGCATTATAAAGCTCACTTGGTTATTTGAGGGGACCAGCAAATAGAAGGATTTGATTATGGCGAGACTTTTGCTCTTGTAGCAAACATGACAAGTGTGAGATGTTTTCTAGCAGTTGTAGCTGCTAGAGGTTGGAATTTGCATCAGATGGATGTGAACAATGCATTTCTGCATGGGGCTCTAGAAGAGGAAGTATACAAAGCCATACCTCCAGGCTTTAGGACACAAGAATCCTCAAAGGTATGCCGGTTGCAAAAATCACTTTGTGGGTTAAAACAAGCTCCTCGTCAGTGGTTTGCAAAGTTATCATCTAAACTGGCCGAATATGGGTTTACATGATCCTATGCAGATTACTCATTATTTACCTACAGGAAAGGCAATATATTTGTGGCACTCCTAGTCTATGTGGATGATCTTGTACTTATGGGTAGTGACGATGAAGCTTGCAACAAATTTAAGAGATATCTTGATGATTTCTTTTGTATTAAAGACCTAGGACCTTAAAATACTTCCTAGGTATTTAGGGTGCCAGAAATTCACAAGGGATATTTTTAAGTCAAAGGAAGTATGCTATGGAGATTATAGATGAGTGTGGACTTCTGGGTTCTAAACCTATAGATTTTCCCATGGAAACAAATCATAAACTTGCACTGAATGATAGCAAGCCACTGCATGATGTCGTGCAATATAGATGACTTATTGGCAAGTTGATTTATCTTACTATTACGCATCCTGAACTTGCTTATGTTGTTCATATTCTTTTTTAATTCATACAAGAACCTAAGGCAACACATATAGACATCGCTACACGAAGGTATCTTAAAGGGTGTGCAGGAAAAGGACTATTGTTGAGAAGCAGTTGTGATCTACAGTTATATGCTTATTGTGACTCAAACAGGGGAGCATGCCCTCTTACTCGAAGATCACTCACAGGATATTTTGTCATTCTATGAGGATCTCCCACATCATGGAAAACAAAGAAACAAACAATTGCATCAAGATCCTCCGTTGAAGTACAGTACCATGCCATGGCAAATTGTAACTATTGAGTTAATTTGGATCAAATCTTTGCTTGCTTTGCTTGGAGTGTTTATGAAAACTCCCATACTGTTACATTTTGACAACCAGGTAGCTATATATATTACAAAAAATCTAGTTTTCCATGAAAGAACCAAACACATTGAAATTGACTGTCACATCATACAAGAACGTATACTCTCAGGTGAACTACTTCCACGATATTTTCCGTCCAAGTATCAATTGGCAGACATATTCACCAAAGCACTGGGAGAGCAGCAGTTTCAATTTTTACGGGGTAAGTTGGGTATGATCAACTCACATGCTCCAACTTGAGGGGGAGTGTTAAGAAATAATTGTGAATATCTTGTATGTGATTATGGTTCCTATATCATGTAAGATTCTTATATTTCTTGTACATCCTATGAGCACATGTCATGAATGAAGGGCAAGCAAATTCATACCAAAACCCTTCTGTATCTATTTCAATTTCTTCAACGATCTAGGGTCCTATCCCCATCCAGATCCAAGGTGTTAAAACACTCGTTCATGCTTTTGGTGAACTCTGCATCGTCTTCTATGAAGGATCGAACCGTTGATCAGTCTATTATTACCACACCCATCTCTCTGTCTCTCTATCTCTCATTGCGATTCAGTGAATGTAACTTCAAAATGATCGACAACATTCGTGTTGTATATGCGTTTAATCCAGAGATGTTTTGGGTTCTCCATCTCCGATGATTCGGGGAAATATTTCTACATTTAGATCAAGGAAACATTATTTATTGGCCAATGAGAATCATACATATAATGCCCAAACAGAAAAGTTATTAGTGTATTACTATAAAGTATGTTGAATTTGCATGATAATATTATGGTTGGGGTGTACGCCATTAGAGGATGTATTTGGATAATGTATCTCTCTTAAATGTATCATTAAGATTACCACTAGGAAAGCCATGGCATGACTAAAATTTTGTTTAGATGATGAAGGCCATCGAAGATAATGGGTTTGTAAGCGCATTTCTACTACTATTTCATTGAATATAATGGATTTGTAAGAACACTTTGTATGGATTTTTCAATAATAAAGAAAGCATGCAAGGTCATTGTATTGAAGTGTTCTTTACTATGAAGATGGAATATTTGTGAAGAACACTCAAATTAGCCATTTATTGATCCAAAATTTAAATTTCATTCTAGTTCTAGTTGTTGCACATAAATTTGAGCTATTGAGGTTACATTTTAGCCATCTAGCATTCGTGGGTAACTCCAATTTCTATCAAACAATGTCCAACTTAATTATTTTGGATCAAATTTGAGATTCTGAACCATTTGATTATTTAAATATGTAATCACAACCATGAGATTTTCTATGAAAATAATTACTCTCCAAATTAGAAAACGCTATCATAATTAAAAAAACATATAATATCTCTTAATATTTTCTTCTTTTGGCAACAAAATCTCTTAACTTCTTTTGGGTAAAAAAACTTACCCTCCTTTAAAATTTTTTTTATTTGATAACTTTTCCTCAGTTGATGTAACTCCTTCCCTTTCTTCTTAATACTTTATGCTGTCTCTCTTCATGTTTCCTTGGGTGAAGATAGAATTTGTAAGATGAGTCAATAATTGTTTCTAAGTGATAGTCTTTTTGTATGTTTGATTCAACGTCGCTAAAAAAAGTTGTTGACATGTTGTATGATGTTCAAGTTTCAGTTATGCTGAATAATTTTTTTTCCCACTTCCCAAATATCATATGTTTGATTCTAAAATATATTAATTCTTTTTGTATTATTTTTGAATTTGCATGTATTACAATACACTATGAAAAAGGTACATATTGATCGAAGATCTGCTTAGGATTTCCTGCTCCCTCCCCCATTTCGTCTCCATCTACCTGGATTCATTTCTATGTTTCAAATTTTCTTTTTAGTTTAGGATATCCAAGAAATGGTGCAACTACCAAATATGCAACTATCATTTTTTTTTCAAAAAAAAAAAAATACCAATATGATAAATTAAAATTTTGGCTTCAAAATTATAACTGATTATTCACAATTTGCTTGAATATATCTAAACTTAACTAATGAATAAAAGAGAAACCAAAAACTAAAACATTATTATGACGTAAGATCGAAAAGTACGTCTTCATGGCTGTTTACTCAAAAAAAGGAAAAACAGTTTTAAACAAATGGGAATTGAAAAAATTTTAAAAACATATAAAAATTATCATTTCTTTTTTTTTAAGTAAGATCAAAATGTAAAATTATTATCATATTTTATTACCATTA
>NCQV01136810.1:0-13047 GCA_002740545.1 Lophocereus schottii | reverse complement strand
CTATGTGCAAATTCATCAAATTGATTTACTCCATTTGGAATTCTTACGTATAACCATTATGATCAGGCAATAATCCATTATACATTCACCTACGATGTGAAGGACCATTCATATTCAGCTCAAATAATAATAACCACATAAGTTATTTGATACAAATTAATTTTAATTTAAATAATGATTATATAAATTACTCAATTATATATTACATATATTTACTTATAAACTTCTACAAATATACTTATATTCTTATGAATTTCATAAAACTAATAATTCATCCAAACCTCAGCATTTCTTTCTGCCAACATATCAAATTTTAACTTAAAATTACCAAATCTAAACCTAAATTACACTAAACAAAATTTTGAAACAAATTAGAACAATAAATTCACACCAATATCACATTTCAACAAAGTTATGAACTAAAGTATTTCATTCCACCATTAAATCAAAATTTTAACTTCAAATTTCCAAAGCTAAATCTAAATTACATTGGGCAATATCTTAAAACAAACTGGAGCGATAACTTCATACAAATATCACATTTCAACAAAAATATGAACTAAAGCATTTCATTCCACCAACAAATCAACTTTTATCTTCAAATTATCAAACCTAAACCCTAAATTGCATTGAGCAAAATCTTGAAACAAATTAGAGCAAGAACTTCACATAAATATCACATTTCAACAAAAGTATGAATTAAAACATTTCATTTCACCAACAAATAAAATTTCAATTTCAAATTACGAAACCTAAACCTAAATCACATTGGGTAAATTCTTGAAACAAATTAGAGCAATAACTTTACACAAATACTGCATTTCAATAAAAATATTAAGTAACTATGAAATTCTAACAATGTAATACAATAATTTATACAAATTAAAACTAATTTAATTAAGAAATTTACCTAACTATCTGTCAAAACAACCGGTGACCGGCGGGGAAGGGCGGTGGCCAGCGGTGGGATAAGGTGGCGATGGCAGGGGGGCTTTGGTGGCGGCCGGTGGCAGGAAGGGACGGCGCTGCTGCGTCTAGTCTTGCAGTGACTCTCTCTCTCTCTCTCTCTCTCTCTCTGTGAGTGTGTGATCGGGGGAACGGCTGAAAGTGAACCAAATCAGGTTTACTTAAACAAGCCGACGACAGACTCCATCGCTTAGCAAAAAAAATTTTCCAGAATTTGGAGACGGAATATCGACACCTGTTAAATTTTTTTTAATGGCAACAGAATTTCCGTTGCCATTTTGAAAAGAATTCAAATTTTTTTAAAATAGCGACGGATATTTCGTCACCAGTACTGAAAAGTGTTGACGGAATAGTCTGTCCGTCGCTAAGTTCGTCTTTGATTCTGACTTTTTTCTAGTATAACTTTTCCGTCGCCAATTCCGTCGTTACTGAAGTCCGTCGCTGAATTCCGTCGTTAATAGGAATGGGTAAGATGGAACGAGATTTTTTAGGAAGAGTGGAATATAGTGAGATTTTTCTGGAAAGAGTAGGATTTACCAACGCAAAGAATAGGTCTAAATAGAGTTAATAGATGTTTGGGTCAATAGTGGTCCAAGTTGATAATGAGTTTACCCATTTAGAGCATGTTAATGAGTTGGGTTTGCTTAGTCCCACTAATTGTTTAGTGACCTTGTATCTTTGAAAACTTATTTATGGTAGTAGTTTACAAGTTAAACTTGGTCAAGAGTATGATTAACATTCATACAATAACAATGATTGTTATGGGAACCTTTTTTGTGTAATAACGTCACTTTATTTGGATCAGAATAACCCATTAATTCACATGAAGCCTAGCCTGACCTACTTTGTTAATGAGGCATTGCTAACATAGTCCAGCTTGGCCTATTGCTTACCCATTATTTAGGGACCTGCTCTTTTTGGGGGAAATTGGAGTGAGAAATGGGAAGGAGTGAGAAATATTTTACTGAGGGAGAAAGTGGGAGGAATGCAAAAGATTTTTGAGAAGTGGGAGTTGGAGATTTTTTGGAGGGGTGGGAAGTCGTGGGAAGTTGTGGTAAAGAGTGGAAAGTGTTGGGAAGGGATGGGAAAATGGGATTTACCCATGAAAAGAAGAGCCTTTAAGTATGAGTCTATCCCTATGCACCTATCATTTTAGTAAGGCGACAGTGCCTTTCTTCGAGCTCTTTGTTAGAGCACTAGCAGCCAGTGGAAATCCGTTCCATTGCTTGGGTGCCACTGCCACTTGTCTGCTGTTCATTAGTTGCCCATCACATTGCCTTGCTGGTGGAAATGCGCTGGCGTCCCCACCCATGTTCTTTTGTGATTTTTTTTTGTTTTTCCTTTTTTTCTTAAAAATTTATTTGGGTTATTAAAAAAAAGATTGTGTGTTATGAGGTGGGTCCATTAAAAATATTTTATTGAGTGATTCAAGTTGGAGTTCCATGGGTTGGAGAAGTGTAGGGATATGAGTTCAAAAAAATTGAAACTTTTACTGATATGACATAGTAGAGTTCAAAAATATGGAATGTGAGTTAAGAATGCTCTTGGAGCTCCTTGCTTTTCTCTACTTTCAGTCAAGGTCTATTTTGTTTTTTCCTTTTTGTTCTTGCTTTGTTAGAGAGTCATCTCTTTATGCATAGAAATTTGGATAGATTATCTGACAGTAGTACATAGCCTTCAAATTTTATAAGATGCTCATGTAGAGATTACTGTTTTACTTGAATGTTGTGAGATACTTTTGTTTATGTTTGAATCTTGCATAGTTAGGAAAGTTAGAAGGAGCGAGATTAATGATGCACATAAACTAGCTACAAGCTCAATATGTAAAGTTTTGTGATTTTCTTATAATAATTGTTAATGCATTACCTTTTATAACCCCTCCCCCAAAAAAGTCATCTTTTTCAAGAGTCACTAGACCATAGATTAATCACAAGGATACAACACGTGCCCCTTTTTCCAATCAAAAATCACTCACCCCTAGGAGCACCAATTAGCATGAATTGCCAATTCTTATCAATCATAGCAGATAAGTAAGCCAACTATCATGTAAACTTGATATGTCTAATTCAGGCTCGGTGGTCCCTTTTTTTGTGCAGGTTAATTTGGGTGGTCACTTCCTCACTATGGCTACTCAAGTTTGATTTCTGGTGCTAGATTTGTTGATTTTACTATGATTTCTATGGTGATTGGTTGTTGCTTTTGTTTAGTTGAAGTTCAATTCTATTGAATTGGGCAGTTAGTTGAATGAGATATAGGTCCTTAGTTGGACTTGTCTTTCCCTCCTTATCCTCTTTAAAAAAGGTATCCATTTGATTATTTGGTTTGTCAACGGCTCATATGTGACTAGTTGATTAATGGAAGGGTTTATGATTTCCTTTCTGGTGAATTTGCATTTTTTAATGTCATATTGTTGTTTAGGATGAGCCTCACTAAGAAGAAGTATATCAGCGAGCTTGCAAAGAAGACAAGACCTCACTCGGTCAAGCTGAAGATTATAGGCAAGTGAAGACCAATTGTTTCTCCAAAGAAGACTAAATATCTACGATACATTATGCAGGAAAACAAATATGTCAGCCTATATTTTCAGTTCATTTAAGAGATTTTAGTGGGTTCCAAAATCGCAATGTCTAATTTTAGAGGTACACCATATAAGCGACTGTGTTTGGAAGCAATTTCGATGACTATGAAAAGATTGTCCACCAGAATAAAGAGTTATAAAATTGCAATTGCTAGGCTTAAGCTGATGAAAGTAGAGTTCCAAACGAAGCCTAATTAGAAGGAAATGCATTTCAATTCAAACACAGTTGTGCAACCCCTGTTCCATTTGTGTGAGGGAAATGAAATTCCTAAATAGCGCGACCTAGCTACTTTAGTCCATGATCCTCAAGCAGCAGAGCTATATAGTGACATCTTTCATCTATTTTGATCAAATTACAGGAGTCATCTTGTACTTCGCATCATTTGGTTTTATCACATGAATTATTTGTGCTTATTACCTAGATTGTGATAGTTTATTGGTTGGTAGATCTCTACGTTGTTACTTGTTAGGCTTTCAAAACATTTTCTACATTTGTTAGAATTTTCCCTGTATTTTACGCCCTTTGATTTGTAAAAGGTTTGTGGTGCTACTAAAATCAATCTTTCTACGACAACTTGTAGGGATGAGGGGGGTAAAGTGACCCACATTTGGATTCCCTATACATTATGAAGGTAGAATCCACGTTGGGTGTTGTTAGTGCTACTGATTTATTAATTACCTTGATATTATTACTATTAGAATGTTAGTTTTGATCGGTGGATGTTGTTTGTGTATATCATATGCTCATTGGCACATGGCGGGGTTCACCTTCATAGGTGCTATTGTTACAGTGTTTTACATGGGACCAAAGAAGACAGTCAACAAGAAAGAGACAAATTTGAAAGTGGATGTTTGTTAATTGGTTGTCATTGATCAGATGTTTATGCCCTTGCTGCTATAATGCTTTCCAGGGTTCTAGTGGGAATGACATTAAAATGCTCTCTTGTTCATGCCTATGATCTATACCCAGTATTGAGATCCAGTTATGGTGTCTGTTCGGAGTGATCTTGCATCAACTGAGTGCAACAAAACTCAGCACTGAGGTTAAATCTTTCCCTACGGTAGGGTTCACATTTCTAAGGAGCTCGAGCTACAAAGGTATTTTTCTAATGCTAGCTATCAAGGCACGGAGTCTCCTAGAATCATCCTCCTTGTAGGAAAGGTAAGGTTGCCTACAACCAAACCCTCTTTAAGCGAGACTCACATTGGGTGGTTTTATCATATTAGGGATCCCATTGCGGGACTTTGTCATTGTCATTATCTTATTATATGAAAAAGAGTTCAAACAAATGATCCCCTTTCTATTTGTTAAAATGCATGGGATACATTGATGGCTATCTAAAAAAGGATTCTTGTTCCTGAGTACAATATTAACATGCTTCATATTTGATCCTTCTGGAGATAAAGTTGTAGCACTTGTCAAATGCTATTATTTTAGTAACTCTCGTTCCTTTGCTTGCTATGTCATTGATAGTTGAATTGGCTAGTGAATTATCATGTTGATCGTATGGTTTTCCATTCATTAAGGATGAAGAAGAGCACTAGGTCATTAAAGTTATTGAAGGGCAAGATTTTGGAGGTCCTGATGCCGACTGGGCCCCCAAAATGCACATTTTTAAGGATTTGAAATAGAAAGATAGCGAGCTACAGATCTAGACCAACTCTTTTGTTCAACTACCAAATGACCTGATCAATTGTGTAAAGACAATGGATGCAAGATGAAGTACTTTGATTGGTGTTGTATTTCCTGAAATAAACAGTCGAATTAGTATGATTAATCCTGACATTTTCTCTAGTCGAGCAATTTTAACACCTTAAGATGAAGTTGTTAATGCCATCAATAGAGAGATAGTCAATCAATTCCTAAGAGAATTAGTTAAGAGGTTTGACTCAGCCATAGATGATCCTATGTGTCCTTATCCTCTGGAGTTTCTAAATATTCTTTTGGCAATAGGCATTGACCCTCATGAGTTGTTGCTTAAAAAAAGTTGCATAGTTATTCTACCACATTATTTAAATCCATCAAGTGGTTGCTGCAATTACACAAGATTGATCTGTAAAAAACTTTCACCAAATGCTATATTGTGTGAAATTGCCGGAGGATTCCACAAAGGAACTCCATATTGATCCCAAGAATATCTATGAGATTGTTAGCATTAGCAAAATTCCCCTTTGGTTTCCAAAGGAAGTACTTCCCAATGAAACTTAGTTTTGCGATGATAATCAACAAAGCCCTAGGACAAAGTTCAACGCTATAACAAGTTGCAATTTATCTCAAGCAATCCCGATGTTCTCATTAAGAATTATTTATCGTACTATCAAAAGCATGGAGAAAAGACCAATGAACAATGTTCTATGTTGCTGAATCCATGCATTCGGAGCATTTTACAAAATTGAAGACATTGTCAATTTGAAATCTGAAACGAAGTGCTATGATTGAGGCTGCAATATTTTTGGCAAATATTCTCTTTGCATAAATTGAATATTTATTATTCTATCTCCATGTTCTTAGCCTTTGGCATAAGAAAGTAGATTATCTTTAGTAGTCTATCTCTTTATTTTTAACTTCTTATATAGGCTATTTTTTGTCCCTTAAATTCTTTTGTATATATGCCCATCCGTATGAAAGGGTGAGAAATTCACGCCGAAATTCAGATCATTGCTTGATCTTGTTATGGTATTAGAGCCATGATGAATGAAAAAGACATAATGAAAACCAAAATCATAAAAAGAACACCATTACCCGTACAATCTGCACTCTAATGACAATTCCAATAGTGTCATTACTCAAGTTCAATTGAAAAGTGATAATTATAAAGAATGGGGGAGGTCATACGGACCACATTGAGAGCCAAAGAAATTGAGGATTTATTAAAGAGAATATTACCCAACCAGATGACGCTTCTCCTAATGGTGGATGGTGCAATCCATGCTTGTTTTATGGATTTTGAACAAACCAAGGTTATGCTCAGCCATATCATATATGAAAAGTGGGGCCAATTTATGGCAAGATATAAAGGATCGGTCTTCCGTTGCAAATGGACCCCAGGTTCAGAATTGAAGGAAGACTTGAGAGATTGCAAATAGAAGGTACTGTCTATCGTTGCTTACTATAGTAAATTGAAGCTCTTGTGGGATGAATTAATAGACCATGATCAATTTTTGGTCTGTAACTAGGGCAAATGGAAGTGCGAAATTAGCCCCAAGGTTGCTAAAAGAACGAGAGGAGGAATAAGCTCATCAGTTCCTAAGGGACTTGATGACACTTTGTATGGGATGGTTTAGTCAAATCTACTAGCAATCTAGCCCCTACCATCATTGGACAAGGTGAAATTATTACTCTAGTAGCCCTAGTCGATTTCAAGGAAGAAGGACGTAGTGATACTTGGGATAAAAAATGTGATCTTCGCTCATTGTAAAAAGGTGGGTCGTTGATAACTCGTATTTTATATGTAAATTTACTCTCCATTTTACCTACTTTTAAGTATTTGAAATATATTTTGTAAGAGAATAATGCATATTTTATATGAGTTTCAGGTGAAAATAAAAGAATGAATTTGGGCATGAACTTAACCAATTTGACTCGGTTTTGACCCAAGCTTACAATGTGCAAGAGCCTAGCCTGACCCAAAAAACCAAAAAAAACCGAAAGAAATAAACTGGCCAGCACCTGCTACCTTCACGTGGGCCTGATTTGGCTCTAACCCAGTAGCAGCCATAGCTTGTTCCATTGCACATCACCAGATTAGCACCCAGCCTGACCTCTCCTTCTTCTCCACTTTGCCCCTTCCTTGCACTTGGGCCTATTTCATTCCCACATGTGGCTCATCAGGAGGAACCAACAGGCCTATTGCTCTTCTTCCTCTCTGCTGGTTGGACTACAACCTGTTAGTTCCCAACCAGCTCCATCTTTCTTCCCCAGCTAGCAAGCTCCAGTGCCTCTCCCCCCCCCGTCCATGCGTGAAGGCCGAGCCGTGCCCAGCTAGAGCAGCCCACAACCCACTCTCTCACCAAGCAACTCTTTTTTTTCTTCCTCTCCCCCTTTGCGTGGGCTTGTCCCCTGGCCCATTAGCTTGGCCTAGCAGCTTGCTTCTTGCAGTTACTCCATTTTATTGAGTGTCTAACTTTTCATATGAGTCAATTGTTAACCTAGTCAAAGCTAATTAATCTTGATTAATTTTTAGCTAAAGACTAGCCTTTTCTTATGCAATATAACAACCAAGAATTAATTAAAATTAATTTTTTATTAATTTTTTGGCATCAAGAGGAGGTTAATTTCCACTATAAAAAGGGATCAAGGTTGGAGGAAAAAAATCATCATTCACTCATCCATCATTCCATCCGTTCATCTACTCTTTTACCACTTTTATTCTTCTTTATGTAATAAAATAGAGAGTCTTTTGTAATAAAAAACATTGGGGTTGAGGGGTTACGAAGAAAATAAAGGTTGAGGGCTTAAGAAGAAAATAAACTTGCCAAGTTATTTTTCTCTTTTCTCCTCACATTATTTGTGAGTCTACTTGGAGATTTTAGTTTTGGAATTTCATAGTTTTGTAGCTGTACTTCAAAGTTTGATTATAGCGAGTGAAATATCTGATTAATCTGATATTACGACTTTTAATTTTGTGGTATTTTCTCTTTCTATGGTTAGCTAAGCCGTTAATTTCGGACTATGATAGATCCTTGACTGATAATATTTGATTTTACTATATTCTTTTGGGGTTAATTTCTATCTCTTATATTGTATAGTTTTAAGTTTATATGTAATTCTAATTTATTTATGTAAATTAATTCTATTGTCTGTACATGTTGTTTTTCAATAGATTAATTTACTATCTCATTTCTATGTTAGACCTTGTAGGCCAATGTAAGAATTATGCAATTGTGCTTAAAATTGTAATTATTAATTGAATAGACTAGTGTAGGAAATAGATGGATTATGTCAAAATTGAACGATTAGTGCTGACCACTAGATAGTTTATGTCAAAAATGATAATTATAATTCTTTTAAACTATTAGCCTAATACTTGTAGTTAGATTGAATAAGAGACTAATTAAACTCCTAATTAGATGTAGTAAAGCAATATTAAGTATATGGTCAAGCTCAAGTCCTAAATCCCTCTAATTTAATCTCTCTATGTTAACCTTATTTTTTTTAGTTCCTTTATTTTAATTCTAATTGATAAACTCATCAATCTAAAATCATTCGTTTAATTAATAGGGGAAAAGTTAAATTTAAAATCATTATTGTTCCTCGTGGGATTGACACCCTATACTCGTAGTCTACAATTGATCTTGTACACTTACAAGTAAACAAGATTTTTAAAAACTAAACATAAAATCCACATCAAGTTTTTGGCGCCTTTGTCGGAGAGTGATTAATGATTTCTAATTTCATTTTTCCTTTCATTTTTCTGTTGTATTTCTTTCCTTTATTCTCTTATTTTTCTTTACTTTTCTTAGTTTAAAAATATTTAAAAAATTGAATTCAAATGGCAAAAGGTCATAGTGTTTGGGATTATATTCTTAATGATGCATCCCACTATGTTTCTCCTAATCATCTTCTTGTACACCATTTTCCTTGTTCTATTTGTTGTAGTCCTTGGCATTCTGACCATGATTGTCCTTCTGAACAATCATATTATGAATATTTATAAGAACAAGCTAATGTGGTTAGTTGTAATGGACGGCTTAACTCTAATTGTGATTTTAGTTATTCTAATGGTTGGATCTATGCTAACCCTTGTGACCAACAGGGTAGTCATGAATATTCTTATCCTTCGCCACCTACTAGGTTAGATGCTTTAGAGAGTTTACAAGCTTCTTTAGTAGAGTTACAAGCTAGTATAGCAAGAAGTGACTCTAGATGGGAGAAATCTATGTTGGACACCAAACCAAAACTTAGCTTTGATATCCAAGAGCTTGAATTAAATTTCCAAAATGGGAATCTAGCTAATGCAATCAAGATTGGTGAGGAGTTCTCAAGCTATTTTGTTGGAAGTCTAATGGCCATCAAAGAAGCTAAAGTGGCTAATGATTTTAGGAATGATACAGAGAAGGAAAATGAAATGATTGGTATAAGGAGGGGAAGATTGTAATAACCCGACTCTAACCCATATTTGTTTAATAAAATCATCCTTATTTATTTCATTAATCATATTTATTTATTTACTTTATCATGTTTATTGACCAAATCACTTATGGTTATTTGGTTAACCAAATCATGTTTATTAATTCAATTACACTCAATTTATGTATTTATCAAATTACCTAATGTCATTTACATTTTGCCCTTTCATTTATCGTATTTAATCACCACAATTGGGGGATACTTCATTTGGGTGCCATTTTGTAATTAAAGTTTTATTGATTATTAATTCAAGTTTTGTTAATTAATTGCATATCGGGTGCATCGATAGTAGGCCTCAATAATTATAGTTTAAGAAATTATTTGTATTATTACTATTGTTATTGTGGCTGTTATTATTATTATTATTATTATTATTATTATTACTACTACTACTACTACTACTACTACTACTACTACTACTTCTTTTATAACCTTGCCAAGATTTAATTTCAAGCTACAAAAATTCAATCGTATACGGTTTATTTTTCCTTCCCGCACCCAAACTGTATAAGCCCAATTTAGGCCCAACAAGTTATCATTTGTTTTACTTAGTTAATTATCATTTTTTATGCCTAACTAGTAATTAGCAAAAGCTTCTTTTGGAGGGTGAATATAAGCCAAGTATTCATTTGCTTCATTTCACACCAAGCATTTGCATCAAGGCAAAAATGTCAAGGCTTCTCTCTCCTCTCTCACTCTACCTCACGACTCCCTCACTGCAGCCACTAGACCAGCCCCTTTCAGCCACCACTCAGCCACCACACAGCCACCATGCAGTCACCAATCACCACCCCAACCTCCACTCCCACTCTCACAAGCATCAAGGATCATTCACACTTCCTTTTCCAAGCTCAAGTGAGTAATCTTAAACTTGATCTTGTTGGTTTTGATGTTTTATTTTAGTTTTGATCCTTGTTCTCATATTTGTGATCATTGATCATGAAGTTTTGATAAGAAAAAGAGTTATTTTGGTAATGATCATGATGGAGTTGAGCTTGAACCATGCTAGGGTTAGGGGCTGATCATGCTCATGCAAGCTTAAATTAAAACCATATTTATGGATTGATTTATATTTGATTTTGTCATCTTTAGTTGTATTGATGGTTATGATGATGTTTTTGGTGATTTGGAATGATTTCAAGTGAGGTTTTATGTGAGAAAGGAAGAGAAATCTAAAACAGCGAAGGGCTGGAATTTCAGGAAAATAGGGTTGACTTTAGGATTAAACTGGTAATGATTGGTCCAACCAAAAATTATGATTTTTGATGGGTAGATAGCTCAATCCTCTTGAATCACCTCAATCCAAGGTCTGTGGAAAAAGTTATGGTCGTTATACCGAAATTGTGCAGGATGGACCAAAAACTGACACACTTGTATTTTAGCCTAATTTTGGGAATCCTATTGTAGGGATCATATTTTGTATTATGAATAAAAGTTTTTTGGGACTTCTTAATCTTTTCATATTGGGTTTTAGGTCCCCATTTGACGTCTAGAATGAAAGTTATGAATTTTTGAAATGGACTGACCTGCTTGGGTGTAAATCAGATTGTTATTGCAATTTCTGTGCAGTGTATACTTAGGGGAAAATTCTGAAAAATTTACTGTAGATTGTCTATATTATCTTCAAATTTCCTGTAAGATCTCATGAATTTTGGCTGAATATTTTGAGTTTGGTGATTTTCGAAAGCATTTTGAGTAATTTTGTAAAGAGCAATAATAAAGATTAAATGAGATTGATCAAGCACTCATTTTGTGTACTTTGGGCCAAGGTCATTTAAGGGGAAAATGAATATTCATGGACTTTTATAGAGGTTTTAGACAAGTATGCAATTTGGGAGCTTGTTCATGAGCTTGAATCATTTATGAATTTTACAAAGAAAATACCATATTTAGTGAGCTTAATAGCTTCTATTGAGTTCAATGATTCATTTGGGCTGGAATTCTATATCTAATGGATTTATAAATGAAATATGAGAAATGAGGAGAGTTGTGACTCAGAAATCATATTTATCAGACCAAGTTATTGTAGTTTATGCTATTGTGAACACAGATATATCTCTCTTACCCTTAAACATTTATTACTTACTTAATTGAGAATGTGTCAAATGTATTTATCAAGGCCATCTATCTTGAACTAAACTATATATCAGTGAGCCTTAAACCCATATCAGCAGCCTACTTTAGAAAAGGCTATAACCACTCTCTCTCAATTATCACCATCAAGGTCTTTTCCTTTGTAATGTCATTTATCTCATTGTGAAGTATTTTACTTTCATTTACTTCATATGGGATTTAATTACTTTCATTAATTCAGTTTTGAAATTATATTGGAATACCCAAGTTATGTATACCATTTAATTACTCAATTTTTATTACACATACTTTTACTTAATTATCTGAGCAAGGATCATTTACTGACTACACACACTAACAATGACATTTATGAAACAGAGTCAAGGCCTAGTTATCGTTCCTTGTTATGCATAAGTGTTGTTAAGTCAGAATATATTTATCAAGTCAGATGACATTTTTAAAGATTCAAGGTACGCCCATTGCCTGTATCTTCACAAAGCCAATCATGTTTATCAAGTTACAACTCTTAACGAGTTTATTAATAAATCAGTTTATACAATGATTTTCCATTTAACTTATAACCCCATTAGTTATCATCTATAGGGCGTCAGCCCATCATTTACCCGTGTGACTTTAGGCCAACTATTGTTCGGATTGGCAGGTATACACCTATATATAGATCCTATCATTGTAAGGGGTTCACATCCAGATAATAATGGGCAATTCAGTTTCATATTACTTTCATTTTCATTGTTATTGTCAACTAAATGAATTGTAAAGACGGGTACCCATCAACAGTGTTTCTATGCTCATTTTACAATATGTACTGAGTTTTTGCTCATATTTTTGAATTGTTTTCATGTTTTCCACTTTAGGTGATGAAGTATCACATGTTTCTCCATTTAGCAAGCCCTTTTAGAACTCGTCAGATGCTCACAGTGGATTCAGCACAGTATGAATATTGGAACCGACCTTAGAGTCAAGTTACTTGTGTGATATGGAATGTGAGTTAGCACATGGTATGGTTGAACTAATATGGACTTTAATCTTGAAGTGTTTCAGTTTAATAAATTTTGTGATTGTGAGCACGAGTTGCAAGATTAAATGGTTTCAGTGAGCCTCGTCTTTATCAGAACGGCAGTAACGCCTTCTATTATCAAGTCCTCCGCTGCAGTTTTCTGTAAATTATATCATTAGCATTTTGGGGGTGTTACAGATTTGGTATCAGAGCTAAGGTTTAAGGGCTACTGTGAGCTATCAAGTGTTTATAAGTTAGCTATCAAGGTGTGTATGAGTTATG
>NCQV01136809.1:0-10953 GCA_002740545.1 Lophocereus schottii | reverse complement strand
ACTATATGTGTCAAGCCATTGGCTCTAACACCCCTTGCTCTTCCTCGGTCCATGATGCTTCTTCAAGTATGAACCATCCTTCGTCACATTTCATTGCATATGATAAGTTTTCTACCCCTCATTGTGCCTATTTAGCATCCATCACCTCTGGTGATGAACTTCGCCATTTTTCACAAGTTGTTTAGGACCCCAGATGCCATGAGGCCATGGCCAAAGAAATCGCCGCCCTTGAGGATTATCATACCTAGGAACTTTGGCCTCTTTCCCCTAGAAAGAAGGCACTTGCGTGTAAATGAGTCTATAAGATCAAATACAATGCTGATGGGTCAATTGAGCACTTCATAGGTAATCACCAGGTTGAAGGAGAGGATTATCATGAGACTTTTACTCCATTGGCAAAAAAATGGTTACATTTCGTATGTTATTGACTCTTGGAACAGCCAAAGGGCGGAGTTTACATCAAATGGATTTTCATAATGCCTTTCTTCAGTGTGATCTAGATAAGGATATTTATATATAACTTCCACCTGATTTTTGTACTACACAAAAGAATGTGGTTTACAAGCATAAAAACCCTCTATGGTCTTTATCAGGCACCTTATCAGTGGTTCTTCAAGCCCACATTGGCCTTGCAGGACTATGGTTTTGAATAATCTCCTTTGGATCATTCCTTATTTACCTGTGTTGACGAGGATGTCTTTCTTGCTGTTTTGATTTATGTGGATGACTTAGTTCTCACCAGCAATTATCCTCAACACTGTGCCAAGTTCAAGGAGTACCTGCATAAATACTTCAAGTTGAAGGATTTGGGGCTTTGAACTATTTTCTTGGTATTGAAGTTACTCGAGCTCCTGCAGGCTTGTTTCTTAATTAGCACAAGTATACTCTAGATATTCTTACTGAAACAAGTATGCTTATATCTAAACCCAGATGTTTTCCCATGAAGCAACAACATAAACTCTCAGATACAGGGGATCTGATTCCTGATCCCAAGCAATATAAGCATCTCATTGGGTGTCTCATTTATCTCATAGAGAGATTACATATGCATTCCTATCCTGAGTCAATTTAATATGCATGATCCTAAGCAAGAACGTTGGCATGCAACCATACGGCTTCTTCGCTATCTCAAGTCCTACCCAGATCAAGGCATCCTTCTTTCTGCTTTTAATGATCTTAGCTGTTTGTCTATTACGACTCTTACGAGGCTAGTTACCCTATGACCCGCTGCTCGATTACGGGTTAGTTCATCATGCTTGGACTTGCTCCTATTTCTTGGAACACCAAAAAGCAACCAATAGTTTCTCGGTCATTAGCAGAAGTAGAATTTCGCACCATGGATAATGCGACTAGCGAAGCTATTTGGATCTAGAACTTGCTACACACTCGTCATATCCTAGTTCCCTCGGCCTAGCTCTACTGTGACAACCAAGTTGATTTACAAATTGCAACAAATTCGGTCTTCCTTGAACGTACAAAATACATTGAAATTGATTGTCACTTTGTTCGAGAACGAATATTATCTAGTGAGATTGTTCCTCGGTATATTCCCACCAATGAGCAGCGGGCTGATATATGCAATAAGGCGTTGGGTCATCATCAATTTCGGCACTTGCTTCGCAAGTTGGGTGTTTCAGTCTCCACAATCGAGCTTGAGGGGGAGTATTAAAATATTATTATGATATTATCCTGATTTTCTGGAAGATATTATTGTATATTTTTCTTTTCCAAACATAAGTAGTTGTATCTTTGTAAACTATCTTGTAACTGAGAGATTCTTGGCCTTGTAAACTCTGTGATTGCATCTGTATAGTGCACGGTCAAGGGAGGAACCGATACAGAACTTACTCCCAAATTCTAGACATTGCCCTAAACTTTGACCCCTTTACACATTTTTTCTGGTTCTACCCCTGGCCATATGTAGATAGCCGATCTTATCTGTTAGCCAAAGTACCCAAGCCAAGTGGATAAGACAATTAACTCTTGGCATTAGATTGAGGTGCTTAAGCTGAATGCAAAAAACATCAACAGTTTACTGCAACCAGTAGCGAAGTCACTAAGGGGCAAGGAGGGTCAATTGACCCTCCAACTTTTTGGGAGGAAAAAAAAAATAAATGTGGGATATTTTGATGGAAAACAAAAATAGATATATATTAATTAGTTCTTAGATACTTCACAAATGAGCGCACGGCAGACTGGTTGGTCACCTGTTGCTTCGAGTAGAAGGTTGCAGGTTTGACTCCTTGTGCTGCCTTTTGTGTAATTTTTTTTGAATCTTTTTAAAAGTCTATCGAACAACGATGTCATGCTTTACTTTCAAAACATGAGATCTTATCAATGACAACTTTCTTGAATGCATTAACTACGTACTTCATTTTTAGAACTATTAAAGTTTATGTTATATGTATTATTAATCTCAGTCCCCCTTGCTTTGAATCCTAACTCCACCCCTGACTATAACACGGGCTTCTTCGGACAACAGGCACGTTGCAACATCCAAAATTACACTTTATAAGATTCTGCATAATTCTGGACAATCCTCCTTATTGACTTTAAGCAGAAACTAGGAAACTTACCATCCATGCAATCCTGATCACATTTCAAGTTTTCAACTTATCTGATCTGGACAGTTATTTGAAATCCTGGAATTCCCATATCTTTCTAGGGCAACAAACTCGTGATAAAACTTTTACCAGCTTATGTATGCTTTTGGTGCAATGAACTTAATCACCAAGGTTTGGATCAAAGTCAGCCACAATCTTTGATTCCATTATCTCTTTTTGAGAACTTGTGCTCATAGTCCTGTTGGATGCCTACACATTACCCAGATCTCAATCCAATCAAAATAATCAGTGAAATAGCATTTGACAACTATGATTACAGTGTCATAATCTGCCGATGCACAGAAAAGGACAGTTACCAGGAATCACACTGCGACAAAGAAAATCCAAATATGCCACTATTAACAAAGGGGAAAGAAAATTCAATTTGACAAATCTTTCCTGAAGGACAAACGTTTAAATGACTTTAACCAAATATTATGGCATGCGCATTGTGTGGATATGCAATGTAATCATTTTATCGTTCTTATTAAATGCACACATTATGGGCAGATCTTTCATATCAGATTTTTCATCTAATTCCTTGGATTGTCTTTCTTCGTGGGTTAGAACCAGTAATGACACCTTGATTATATCGGCTATGTCACCTTGACAATATTTAACAGGGTCATGTACACAGGTCTGAACTTGTCGATTTCCTAAATTTTGCAGATTGCTACCAAAACATTATGTGTCGGGTGCTCATGACTGGGTTCCTTCCAGTATTGATCATTTGACAACGCCAAAAGTTTACTGAAGAGCCAAGCAATGTGCGGAACCTGATCGAAATTTTAAGACTTCTCCTTCCCATTCTGATAGGCTTTAATTCCCTTGTCCACCATAGCAGATTCTTCAGACAGGTGTAGCCGACATCTTGGAATAAAATTAAAGTTGAAATATATAAAATCCTAAGGCAGCCTCAGGTTTTGTCATATCTCCCAACTATCTACAACAATGTGAATTGAAATGAAAGGTCAGTGAAGGGAATCTATTCTTTGGAAGAGGAGATCGGCAATTCTCAAGTCTTAACTTACAGCACTTTGGAACAGAAAAATTACAATTTCTCCTATAGGAAAGTTCATGATAATCTGGCAATCATGCATGTCTTGATGTAGTTTACTTGTGCTTAGTTATTTGCTCAAGCAAATCTGAGACACATAACAAGTCGCTCAGAGCTCTTCCAGAGGGGAATCTAGGAATATTACTACTAGGTGAAATTCTTAATTAGGAAGACTTTGAGTCCCATATTCCTTAAAACGGAAAAATACAGCCTTGTCATCAATGAAAGCACACCCCTGTATCAAACTGAGATCTATAAATAGGTGTCGGAGGCAGCACAAGATGCCACAGCAAAAAGTCAGACCTTTTCAAAGACAGACATAAGTCTCCTCAAACTGACACTTACTGACTTCCAAGGTTAACAGAGGAAACTGAAGTCGTGGCGTTGGAGATGGAAGTCATAAAGCATCCAGTGGATGACAAGCCACTAGTAATCTTCAGCAAGAGCTCTTGCTGTGTGTCGCACTCCATGAGGCAACTTACACGGAGCTATGGTGCCAATTTAACGGTTTATGAGTTAGATGAAATTCCAAATGGCCAAGAAATCGAAAAGGCACTCCAGACAATGGGAAATAAGCCAAGTGTCCCAGCTGTTTTCATTGGCCAACAGCTTGTTGGTGGGCCTAATGAGGTCCTCAGCCTCCAAGTTCAAGGTAAACTGGTGCCTATGATGATGAATGCCGGAGCAATATGGATTTGGAATAAAACATCAAGTGGAAGCACATAAGAACTGTAATTCAGACGTTAATTTTTATACTTGACTGATGAGATCAGCTCACTCACCGAGCTGTTAACCACTTTCGTCTGTTGCAAGGGTCATGTTTCTCTGTCTTAAAATAGAGAACTGCCAGTAGATTTATCAGTCGGTCAATGTAAAGTAAACAAAGGTTTTTACTGCTACCTCTTTTCGTTTAGGATAAATTGAATAAGCCATCATTCCTACTCTACAACTTCCGTTTTTTTTCCCCGTTGGGAGGTCTTTTTTTTGGGGGGGGAGGGGGGAGCAAATGGAAATTACACAATCATGCAGGTTATAAGCCACCAGGATCATAGCATTATCTATAGCATGTGGAAACTCTCAGACCCCTCTGATCCACTTTCCTGCTCAGGCGATCCATGTGTGCAATCCTGATTTGGAGATATCAATTACACTAAATGATTGTAAGCATACATGTGTACACAGGGTTGGTCAAGGCTATTTCTATAGGCATTTAGTATAAGCTTAAGCATCAAGTAATGGATGTCATCAAAAAGGCAGTCTGCAAACCTCATGAATGATAATCTGGTTGCCAATCCGATGATTGCTAAATCAAGTTCTCCCCCTTATATTAGGGCCTTCACCTACAATCAGAGTTCTATAATGTATACTCAGGGTCTTCATAAATAGGATCAAATACTAAACGCAGATCATCACAGCATATTCCAGTGACAATTAATCTGCCAACTGCAAAAGATCTGATCACACCCACCACAATATGAAACGTCTTTCCATCTTCAAGATTTTATCTGAGTCACCCCGGATTGATTTATCCTACCTGTTAACGGAGTCGCCCAGGATTTATTTATCGTACCTGTTAACAGATGTTTATCCTGTTAATAGGTATGGTACCTTCTTAATTTAAGCATCATTTACCAGCATTATATACCAACTTTGAAAATCTTAGGACTAGGTTGCACCCGGTCTGCATTGATGCGTCACATTGGAACTGATACCTCCATGGACATAATTATGCTTCAATCATTAACTATCTGAGCTCTTTCTGCTGACAAAGGAACAACAGTTATTGATAGTTGGGCCAGCGAGCTGCAATGTACTTCAAATTATCTATGTAAGTCCAATAGGCTGTTAATCAAATACTGTCCTAGATAGTTGCAGCTTCTAGAAGGGTTTCTCCATTTCCTCCAAAGTGAACAGGCAATCAACTAGATTAAAAAACTGTCAACTCTACCACCAAAACCACCATCCAATATGAATCCCGCAAGAGGAAGGTTTAAAGAGATTTAGATGCAGGCAGCGAAGTAGCTTTGTTCGCAATGAGGTCTGTTTATGAGAGACCAACTACAAACTTTTGGCAATGACTGTCGAAAATTTAAACACCATAGTAAAATTGTCCAAAAGCTAAAGTAAGCCTGCCACGATAGTAATTATGTGATGTTATGATTTTGTCAAAGCTCCTTCTGCGTGTTAAAGAGTGTGACAATGTCTGTATTCATTTTATGGAATCAGAATTTTCAGATAGCGTCCAGGAACCGACAGAAAATGTCAGAGCCATTAAGGCTATCTTTCTCTTCAAGTTAAAGAAGTTGCCAACACTTTTAACATCTAAAATGTCTGAAACGATTAATGAACAATGTCAGATTAGAAGGACCAAAAAACTCGGAAGGGGATATTTTGCACGGCCACTTTTAAGGGTACATGTAATGTCCTTACGACTGTCCTCCATCCTGATTGCCCAAATTCATCAATGGACTTGGGATTCTCAGATGAATAAGCACTTGGACCTGCACCTGTTGTGTAAAGAATGAAAAGACAGGAGTAAAGAAGCTCTGATATTTCAAGAATGAATAAGCACATGAACAAGGGGCATGGAACATGGCCGTAACCAAATTGGCTGGGTGGATCTGGTTGCTTGACATGTTGGAAATTGATTGAGCATGATCAATTCTGCAGAGTGGCACAAGCCTCATCTCATTGACCGTCATCAAGCTTTTTCTCAAAGTAGTTGGAGAATCCCATGATGGTACGGAGTCTAGAAAAGATGTGCTGACATCTTGAGCTTATCCTATCATTGTTTCCTTGGTGGCCTGGTGGCTGATGAATTAATTTTACAAGCTTTGCATGCGGCTTTGCAAGTGTTAAGTTTCGCAGGTTAGTTGAGTTCTGTCTTTTTAGGTGTATTTTGTGGTGTTGTATACGTAAAATCCTTGTGCATTTTGGTTTATATTTGTGTTTTTTTGTTTTGCTCCCTATTTTAGCCTTTGGGCTCTATTAATAATCAGGGTAAAAAAAAAAAAAAATTTTCAGCTCTGATATGTACAAATCTTCAACCTTTGCCTCACACTTCCGGGTCTGTGACTGAATTGCATAACAATTTTCAACCCCATTAAAGCTTTTCCAAATAGAATTTTGTGACCATCAATTCATCCAGTGCACAAATATAAGGGCTCAACGGTGTTGCTGCATTTGACAAAGGCATGGCGTTTGGCAGACACGAGCCAAACAATTTAGAACACTTTAACTTCAAAAATTTGTGAAATTCAGGCCGCCACAAGTGACCGTGCAGGGCTCCACCCACTCAAACCAAAATGAATAAGCAACTTCTACCAGCTGATGAACTGGTAGTTACACATAAAGACTCATATAATGTCAGCTTTGTTTTTTTATTTCAGGATTGGACTGAATACAGTTCTGGGAATTAAAATGTACATCTCAGCACTTCAGACAGAAACTGAGATTGGGGAGACCATTTAGGAATCTTATTAGCTCAGAAATTCATTAAATTACATATTTTTTCAGCAGAAATCTAGAACTAAATTCAGACATAGTCTGAAACTGACAGATCAGAGGATGTAAAATTTCAAGGAAACACAATTTCCTAGCTAAACTGTTCATAATGACCCGCGAAGGAAATTTGCTACAGTTAAGATCAATAATTCACAGAACATAGGAGTTTAGATCATACATCAATATAATCTCTCAGAACACTATTTCCAGCTTCCGACTCTGCTCTAATTCGCCAATTCTCCACTGCCTTTCTAACTGTAGCATTTGCTCCATGTATCTCTTCATCTGTGAATTTGTGTTCTACAATACCTACAGGTCCAGGGTGCAGAACCCTGATTACTGTCTCCATATCTTGCTCCAACTTCCTGACAAATAAACAGTAAGCTGGTAGCAAGAGCTTTTACTACATAAGCTATAGTACATCAAGATATTTTTCAAATCAACCTTCCAAACTCCAATTTACATGCTTTACAAGTGAGATTAAATCCAAATCCTCAACTCCACAAAATAAAATGCAGAAAAGAGATTGGGTATGTCTCATTACCTATATCAGCTTATTCAATGAACAACAATGTTTGAATTGAGCAACATGGGCTTAAAAAAACCGAAAGTACTGTTACCTTACCCAGGTCTCAAAATCTCTCCCTTTACAGAATGAATGCAAGTGAACAGTGTACCACAGAGCAAAGAACTCAGTACGTCAGATTACAATGTTTAATAATGCTAGCTTGGTTTGCAATTTATTTCGCATTAATTTGTTCATGCTCACAGAGTTCATTTGCAGTTAATGTCTATGCTTCAACCATTCAACCAATGCTAAGAACTTTCTGTTTGACTCAGCAAACTAGGGCGTACTAATTTAACGTAGCAAAGATCCTTTTTTCCCACGATTTCAAGGGAGAGAATCCAGAATGTTAAACGATACTGTTTTTTATGCCAGTTTTGGTTTCTAATTTATTTGGAACTCTAAATTCAGTTAAGAATAAGAGTTCATCTGTGGTCTACTATCGATGCTCTAACTTGCAGTCATTCAAGGTCCATCTCGTGTATTTCTAGTCAAGTAGCTACTTTCAGAACTAGTCATTTATTTTTTGACAAATATATATTAATTATATAGATATCAAACGGTTGGATGCATCGCTAGCATCCTACAAAAGACTATATATAGCCACAATACAGATTATTCAAAAGAACAGCAAATCTTCTCGTTATCGCCCAAAAAAAAAAAAAGTAATCTTGATGAAATTTTCATTTGAGCCTCAAGAGGAGTTTCAATTCCAGCGAAAACTGTTGGATTTCATTCTCTCCAAATACTTCTAAAGATCACATGAGATAACACATGACCTTTTTCTTCTTCTTCTTCTTTATTCCTACCGACGAATTCTATCAATTGGGCCTCCTCACACCACCGATCATGCCATAGTAATTAGTAAAATGGTAGAACCAGCACCAACCTGCAAAGGGAAATAAGGAGAGAATCACTCCCAACCTTTTAGGTATATGTTTCCAAAGACTACACCGATAAGAGCTACTTGGTAAAATGGGGGAACAACTAAATCCACCATCGCAATATTTGACGGTAACCACTTTTCTCCATAAATTTCCCTTCTCATTCATAAATCTCCAAAGCCATTTACCCAGAAGCGCCTCATTGAAATGACATAAGCCCCTAAAACCTAAACCTCTTCGTGAAATATGTAGTTCCACAATGTTCCATCTCACGAGATGATGCTAGAAATCATTCCTAAATGAACTTGATAGGAAGTTTCTCTAGATAGCTTCTGACTTTCTGCAAAAAAGATGGTAAGGGAACAAGGAAGTAAGTTGGAATGCTTGTGAGAGCACTTTTGATGACATTTAATCTTCCCCCTTTTGATAGGTATTTAGACTTCAACCCTGAAAGTCTTTTCTCAAACCTGTCAATAGTTGGCTCCCAAATAGATTTCTCCTTGAATCTCGCACCAAGAAGGAGACCAAGTAAGCACCCCTAAAGGAATCAATGGTGCAATCTAAAACACCAGCCGGCAACCGAATGTTGTCCACGTGTCTAATAGGTAGGACACAGGTCCTTGCCAAGTCAACTCTCAAGCCTGAAACCGCCTCAAACCACGTAACAACACAATGGAAATTCACCACCAACTCACAATCATTATCATAAAAAACTATTGTGTCATCCACAAAAAGAAGATGTGAGATGTTCATAGCTAGGAAGTTTGATCTAGCCAAAGAAAACTAAGAATATGAGCCCATTGCTAGAAGTTGAATGAATCATACTAGTGAAAACCTCCATAACCAACAAGAAAGGATGTGGGCAAGAAGGATCTCCTCGCCAAAACCCTCTAGAAGCCATAAAGAACTTAGTAGGAGAACAATTAACGAGCACTGCAAAAGAAGTGTAGGAGATGCAATGACGGATCCAAACAATGAACCGATTCACTTATTGCCAAAATCCATTCTTTTCATCACATACATTAAGAAATTCAAATACACAAGATCATAAGCCTTTTCAACATCTAGCTTCCAGGCGACTCCTGATGCCTGATTTTCCATACTTGATCCTCGTATCAATAAGTTCATTAGCCATAAGCACAGCATCCAGAATTTGATGCCCCCTATAAAGACATTTTGATTTTCTCAAATAAGATGCATAATGCCAACCCACAGTCTACAGGCTAAAACCTTATAAAGCAACTTGTAAATGCAACTGACCAAGTTGATTAGTTGAAAATCTCATATGCCCTTAGCATTAGCTTTCTTAGGAATAAGACCAATAAAAGTGGCATCCATGCTAGCCACAAATTCTCTGGAAGAGAAAAACTTAGTGAAATACTCATAACATCATTTCTAATTGTATTCCAATTAGATCGAAGGAACACCATACTCATGCCATAAGATCTAGTACTCTTATCCCCACAACAATCCAGAAGAACTTTAGTAACTTCTTCCTCATCAAACGACATCTCAGTAATCTCCTTATTAGTATCCCGTATAGAGGGCAATGACAAACCATCAACTTTATGCCTCTAAGCCACAAGCTCAATAAGCGCAGATTTGTAGAAGCAATGAACTGCAGACTTCGTATCTTAAACCACATCGAAGCAAACCCCATCAACAACTACAGAACAAACTGCCTGTGAAGATTAGCCACTCTCTGGAAGAACTTAGTATTACCATCACTTGCCCTGGCCAAAGTGCTCTAGATTTTCTTCTCCAATAGGTTTCCAACATCAAAGTAAAGTCAGCCTAATCATCTTTAGCAACCTTTGTTTGTCGAATCTCATCGCCGGCAAGACCACACGATTCTTCTTTTGCATAAAAAGAATTGATAATACCAATGACATTATATTTTTGAGTCTTGATATCTCCCAAAACTTCGTTATTCCACTTCTTGAGCGACCCTTTAACAAGCTTAACTTTCCCAGGAGCAAAACTAGGAAAGCTAACAACCAAGGCCTCCCCATACCAATCTTTGATAAAAATCAAAGAAGCCCTCAAACTCCAACCACATATGCTTAAATCAAAAAGGGGTTTTCCCCCTCTCTAACTTTGCTGTCTCAAGACAAATAGAAGAGTGATCAGAAATAGGCCTAGGTTGTTTATTATGAAACATGTCTAGAAAAAGCTCCTCCCAAACTACCGACGCAAGAAAATGGTCCAATCTATAACACACAGATTTATCCACACTCCTAAGCCAAGTGAAGCACCCCCCCCCAAACAAAACCCTCCAAAAAACACCAAGGTCTAGACCATCCATCTCTAATGATACACAGCTCATCCACACAATGTCAC
>NCQV01136749.1:0-11487 GCA_002740545.1 Lophocereus schottii | reverse complement strand
TTATAAGTGGTTCAGCAGGCCCAGAAAGCATCGTTAAGTTTTGTAGACCAATCTTTTTAGGATCCACTATCTTTTTTTTAAAATACTCTTCAATTCTCGGATAGATAACTCCACTTGGCCACTCGTCTGGGATGATAGGGTGTAGCGGCTTTATCAAAGATCTCATACTTCTTCAAAAGTGACTCGAGTGGTTTATTGTAAAAGTGAGTCCCATTGTCACTTAAAAGAGCTCTTGCTGTACCAAATCTCATAAAAATAATTTTGGAATCATTGATTTGGGTGGCAATAGCTTCCACCCACCTAGAAACATAGTTAATAGTGATGAGGATGTAAAGATTGTTTTAAGAAAGAGGAAGTGGTCCCATAAAGTCAATCCCCTATATGTCAAACAACTGCACCTCAAGAATACCACTTTAAGGCATCTCGTGTCGCTTGGAAATGTTTCCCATTATTTGACATCTATCATAAGTCATGATAAATTTCCTTGTGTCTTCGAAGAGAGTAGGCCAATAGAAAACCGCTTGGAGTACCTTTGCCACAGTCTTGTCCGGGCCAAAGTATCCACCATAAGTCGAGTCATGATAATAGTGTAGGAGACTATGAACTTCATCCTGTGGAAAACATCTTCTATATATCCCATCTCCACATAGTTCGTAGAGGAGAGGTTTCTCTCATATATAATATTTGGTATTAGAAAGAAATTTCTTCCTCTGTTGATAAGATAACCCAGGTGGCAGCACCCCACGCAACTTGAAATTCACCAAATCAATGAACTAAGGGGTGGCTTTGTGAGAAACGGTAGGTAGCGGATCATCAGGGAAAAAATTACCGATTGGGAGCTCTTCACTTAGAGTGACCTTAGGGCCTAGGCAGGATAATTGATCCACTACCACATTTTCCATTTCGGACATATCTTTGATCTTTAAATCGAATTCTTGAAGGAGAAGAACCTATCGGATAAGGCAGGATTTTGAGCTGGACTTCTTTATTAGGTGCTTCAGAGGGGCATGATTAGTGAAAACAATGACCTAGAGTTTATTAAGCAAGACTCGAATTTTTCCACGGCAAATACTACTGCTAGGAACTCATTCTTCGTCATGGCATAATTGACTTGAGCTTTATCAAGAGTTCGGCTCTCATAGTAAATAGCATATGGCCTGTTGTCCTTCCTTTGACCTAGAACTGCCCCCATTGTATAATCGCTCGCATCACACATCACCTCAAAAGAAAGCCCTCAATCTAGGGCTTGCCTCACCAGAGCCGTAATCAATGCCTCTTTTAACCTGAGAAAAGCGCTTAAGCATTCTTTAGTAAAATGAAAAGGCACATCCTTAACAAGCAAATGGGTAAGTGGTTTTGCAATTTTTGAAAATCTTTTATAAACTTCTGGTAAAAGTTGCCAAGTTTAAGAAAACTCCTCATACCCTTTGCAGAAGTTGGCAGTAGTAATTTTTCAAACACCTCCTGCCTTTTCAACCTCAACGCCCTTATTAGAGATAATATGGCCTAAAACAACCCCTTCTTCTAACATAAAATAACACTTTTCCCAATTCAAGACCAAATTTATGTCTTCACACCTTTTACAAGACCTTAGCCAAATTATTCAAGCAATGTTCAAATGTTGTACCATACGCCCAAAAATCATCTAGAAAATAGCCATCATATCACATTGGGAAGTAGCGGGGACATTACATAACCCAAACGACATTCTCCTATAAGCAAATGCACCATAGGGACAAGCAAAGGTCGTCTTTTCTCGGTCCCTGGGATGAATAGGGATTTGAAAGAAACCCGAATACCCATCTAAGTACCAAAAATATGAATTTATGGCCAATCTTTCAAGCATTTAGTTTATAAAAGGAAGGGGAAAATGGTCCTTTCGGGTGGCCTTATTCATTTTTCGATAGTTAATACGCATATGCCATCCCGTGATAGTCCTAGTAGGAATTAGGTCATTGTTCTCATTTTTTATGACCATCATTCCCCCTTTCTTGGGTACTGCATGGACCAGGCTTACCCACTTACTATTGGAGATAGGCTAAAGAATGCCAGCTTTAAGTAGTTTTAAAATTTCCTTCTTAACTACCTCTTGCATATTAGGATTTAACCTTCTTTGGTGCTCAATTGGGGGCTTATGGTCATCTTCCACCAAAATATGATGCACGCACATAGACGAGTGAATTCCTGTTAGATCTTCAAGAGTATATCCTATAGCCTCACAATGTATTCTAAGCAAAGAGTAAATTTGAGACGCACTTAGACTCGTATTAACAATCACAGGATAATTAGAATTAGGCCTAAGAAACTCATACATCAAAAGAACAAGGAAGTGGTTTCAATTCTACTTAGGGAGTGCGTTCCTAACTAGATGACGACTACGCATCACTTACCAAGGGTTCCATTTTAGCCAGCATGTGTGGAACTGGTGGAGAGGATTCAAAGAATTGATCACATATTGCTACTTTGGGATTTGCATCCTTGATAGAACTATCATTCAACATACAATACTCAAGAGGGTCATCGGATTCATGGTTAGAAATGATTTCTCATACCAAACTATCAACCAAATTAATCATATGGCATTCATCAGAAATGGAAGGACATTTAAAAGTGATTTATCTTGGAGGGGATGATTGAGAGCTAAAGCTAGAAATCAAGAACACACGATTTGCAAACTGAAATCTAGCTAAGTGCACTCAAACCCATGAGGATAATCAAAGAGTTTGATAAAGCTAGACTGAATGTTTGGATATAGAAACACCACCAAACTCTAGCTTAGGGTCCCTAAGCTTTGATTGAGATACATAAACACCGCTTAAACAAAGAATAGGACTTACTTGAACACCACTTTAATAGATCAAATTAAGGATAAGCAAGAAGTATTTGATAAACGAAAGCAAAATGCTCTCAAACGAGTTTTTCTGATTCAAAGTGTAATGTATCTCCCAAGGGCTAAGAGTAGCTTATGTTTACAAGCCTAGCAAGAAACTAAGCTAGTAAGCAAGCACCTAAGGTTTCCTTCCTAGGAAGGAAACATCTTAGATTAGGCTAATCTCCACGGTTAAAGCTAAGCCGTGTACAAGCTTAATCAAACTACACTAATAACAATCCAAATGAAAAGGAAAGCAAAACACATAATGTTTACAACTTTAAGGGGAGCAGCCGTAAAGTGACATCTCTTTTTCGGCTGGCCAATGAACTTTAAGAGACATGTCTTTTGCTGCTTAACTTCCTATTAGTTGCTCTTCTCAAGGTAAGTTCCTTTTATAGCTGGTGATTATTGATCTAGAAGCCTTGGGACGTGTGCCACTCTAGCTAGATAGCAGTAAACCCATGGATGAAGGTAAAAATGGTCGGCTCTATCAAACTGGGTTCACGGGCAGATTTTAGCCCTGTTTTCAAACCTGAATTCAACTTATCAATAGTGGTCATGATTTGGTTTTCAGGCCATAGGGGAAAACCTTAGGGTGTGTACAAACCCCCCTGCAAAGAAATCAAAGTTAAATCATGTTTAAGTAGATGAATTCTACCAAAACATTTAACCATACAGTTTTCAACCAAAACTAGCTGGTTTGACAAAATGCCTTGATCTCCTATCTTCTTGTGTGCATAATTGCAAATTAATGCTTACACCTAAAAGTAGACACCATGAGGATTCCAAAAATGCAAAAATATCAGAATTAAGCCAAAATATAGCTTAAGTAATGAGATGAACAAAATCGGGCACATTCTGGCCATTCAACCCGGTTGATTGGTTTTGGCTCTTTTCCACAATATGAGCCAATACTTGGACTTTGGAGTTCGTAACAAACCTTGATGGACTTGTTGGGCCTTCTTCTTTGTCGTTGGTGGTGGGGACTCTATCAAAAAACCTTAAACAATTTAAACTACACATTATTATAAACCACATCAAAAGACAACCGATGATTTTTACATCAATATGGCACCCGACGGTGGATAAGAAAGGTCTCCCAAGATTGATGGAGCTGCACGTATCCTCCTCCATCTCAACTATCACAAAGTCCACTGGAACATATCAATCTCCTACTTTAACTGGGACATCATCTAAAATACCCACTTGCTAGTTCACATAATGATCTTCTAATTGTAGGGAAATGGTGATGGGTCTCATTTCTCCTAAATCCAGCTTTTCACACAAAGAAAGGGGCATTAAACTTGCACTTGATCCCAAATCACACAAAGCACGTGCAATAGACACATTCGCGAAGAGACAAGGAACTGAGAAGCCACTAGGATCCTTAAGCTTCACGGGAAGCTTGTTTTGGACCGCGGCACTGTGCTCTTTAGTCAAGGCAACAGTCTCATGCTCTTCTAGCTTTCTTTTATTAGACAAAATTTCTTTCAAAAATTTTGCATAAGAGGGCATTTGAGACAAGGCATTGTTAAATAGGATATTAATGTATAGTTTCTTCAAGAACTCTAAAAAACTTCCTAAATGCCAAATCAAGTTTAGCCTTAGCCATCCAATGAGAAAATGGTAAAGGTGGAGTGTAAGGTTTGGGGGAAGTTTTCTTAGAGTCTTTAGGAAGCACATTAGCATCCGTCACCACTTTATCATTAGGTAAATCATTAGAAGGAATAGTCAAATAGACACCTCTTTCTTAACAATCTCACCATTATCATCATGATTATCATGCAAAGACTCATCATTGCTTACCCCTTAGGTCCCTCAAGTTGTTTACCTCCTTTTAGGATCATGTCGTTACATTGCTCCTTAGGATTTGGCTCTGACATACTTGGGAATCTATCTTGGGGTATAGATGAAGAGCTAGCTTGTTGTGCAATTTGGGCTTCCAACATCTTGTTCTAAGTTATAAGCATGTCAATCTTAGAGGCTAATTGCTTTATATATTCATCTTGCTTTTTTTGCACCAAAAGCACATTCCCCGTCATAGCCTCTAGGTTGGACTTTTAAGGAGCTTGTTGGGGGAAGGCAGGTCATTGAAATCCAGGAGGTTGCTTAGCATTCATTTGGGGCATAGTGGAATAGTTAGGTCCACATGAGAAATTTAGATGGTTCCTCTAACCCAAATTATAAGTATTTGAATAAAGGTCATTGGTCAATCTTGGGTTAAAATTATTAACATAGTTGACTTGGTCACTAATGTTTTGGGCAAAAGGACTCCCAACTTGGCAATTCTCAGTTAAATGGTCAATAAAACCACATATTTCACATGATGGGGGAGGGGCACTAGAATTCACAACATTCACATTTAATCGTTCCAACCATTGTGTCATAGTATCTACTTTAGCATTAAGTAAAGTAAGTGCATCAACTTCGAGCTTACCTCCAACCCACTTGGGTTGGCCTCGTTTGCTGGACCAAAGAAAATTGCTGAGCGCCATCTCCTTAATAAATTATAGGCCTCATCTTCGGTCTTATTCATCAAGGTTCCTCCTGCTGCCGCAGCAATAGTGGACCTTATAGGTTAGGTCACTCCATCTTATAAAGCTTGAACAATCATTCATCATTGAAGGCCAGGGTGAGGGCATAACATTTACAAGTCCTTGAAATGCTCCCAAGTGTCATAGAGTGTCTCATCATCTCTTTGGGTAAAGTTAGTGATTTGATTCCTTAAACTTGTCGTTTTGCTTGGTGGGAAGAATTTGGTAAGGAAAGCTCTAGTAAGCTCATCCCATGTGGTGATGCATCCTGAAGGCAAAGAATGCAGTCGTGCTCTTGGCTTATCCCTAAGTGAGAAGGGAAATAGCTACTGTCGAATAGCATTGGTGGAGACTCCGTTAAGCTTCAATGTGTTACACACTTCTAAGAAGGCCGAGAGATGTAAGCTTGGGTCTTCCAAAGGGGTGCCTCCAAACTGGGATTATTGCACCATGAAAGTAAGAGCCAACTTGAGCTCAAAATGGTTTGACTCAATATTAGGACGAACAATGCTTGAGGTGATGCCTTGGACTCCTGGGTAACAAAATCCCTAAGCGTCCTTCTTTGCTGACCTCCTTCTCCGCCATAATTGGTGAGGTTTTTCTAGCCTTGCATCTTTGTTACTCAAGTTTTTGCTTCTTGCTCCTTAAACGGAAAGTCCTCTCAATCTCAGGATCGGGGTTCATGTAGAAATAGATGTTGCATAAACAGGGGAAGATTCCTATAATCACAATCACTAACACTACCAACGCAATCAAAGAGAAAAAGGAAAATAAAGTAAAACACTTAGTCAATTTCGTACGACTACCTTAACAATTAACAATTTGGTCCTTAGCAATGGCGCCAAAAACTTGACACGTCCGTAACCGCACGAATGTCGTAGCATAGATTAAAAGATCGTCCTTATGGACCAAAGTAATCTATCGAGTAAATGACTTATTGAAATTGGTAAGTGATCAATTCTTTCAATGAGTCGAGTTAAATAAACTAATTAACCATTTGGAAATTCAAAGTAAAGCATCTAGGAATTTGATTTACCAAGTAAATATTTGGATCATAGAGTTAAGCATGCACTTTCCACGGGTTGAATGATTTAAGGAATTGCAATCGAGTTAAATTTAATTCTTTCTTTCGAAATCAACTAAATTGTCTAAATGAATTCAACTAACACTCTCTCAAATGTCTTTGGTTTAGTCTAGGTTGAAGATCTGTAAGTGCAAAGTCTTCTCTTAATAAGCAGTTTTCTCTCGAGTTTCGCTAAATCAAGTTCTATCAGGATGATCGAGTACTGAGTTTCTCCTTTTAGTACTTCACTCAACTGCCTATCATAAGCAAGCAAAATTGGCCAAATATTCCACTTACAACATTCTAATTTCAAGATAGACATGAATCATTCCAAACATAAAATAAACACAAGATTTCAAAGATAAGGGATACAACTACAATACTATGGCTAACAAATTCGTAGATTAGATAAAACAACTCACTTATATTTCTAATTCAACTAAAACAAGAGTGTAAGTACAAATTCAAGTGAATGAAGGAAAACTTTACGACAATGGCAGCCTTTGAATTGTGCAACAATCTTTAAGCCTGCAAGAGAAAAGTTTTGGCCTTCAAACCTCAAAAACTAAAATAAAACTAAAAATGCGAGAGTAAGTTATGGTCGTTGAAAAACTCTCTCTTTTCTGCCTTAGAACACGCCTTTTAAGCAACAAATGGAGCATACTCAGCTGCACAACAAAGGAAGATGAAGATGCTAGCAGTTATAGGCTCACCACGGTCTGTGGTAGCCACCACGATTGGACCGTGGTCTTGGCTGGAATTGAATTCTTCTGCTCTTCTCTTGCTCCACGGGCATGCAACTCAGGGCCATCCATGGGGGGTTAACATATACTTAAATGAGGGTTAAATGCTAGATTAAATGGTCTAAAAGCTTGCAAATACCATCAAAGAATGATACCCAAGCATAAATCGCGAATAGGAGTATAAATTATGACATAAAACATATAAATCTCCCTTAAAATGCACCAAAATGACCCTAAAATGATATACACATTAAGCAATTATCAAAGGTCTATAATTGAGTGAAAGCATAAGCCCACTGTGCCAACAAAAGGATACGTCATCTAGACCAACAAAAGGATAGGTCCGCTAGACTAACAAAAGGTTCGCTAGACTGGGGAAAGGCTACACTCATAAGTCCTTTAGATCGATGAAAGGTCCACTAATCCAACGAAAGAATAATCTCCTAAACTAATGGAAAGCTACTCCTCTGGCCATAAGGGAACCCACTAGCTCGGTGAAAGGTCGGCTTCTTGGCCAATAAGGGAACTCGTCAATCTCACGAAAGGATAAATTCTTAGGAATGATGAAAGGTCTGCTGTCCCGGCGACAGGTTTGCTCTTTTAGCAAGAAGGAAACCCACTGGACCGTCAAAAGGTTTGTTCCTCCGATGACAAGGAAATCCTCTAGACCAGTCAAGGGTCAGCTAATTCAGTGAAAGGATAAGAACTTGCTGACTCCCTACGCAATGGGACATCATTAGGCCACTATCACAATGAAAGTTGGTGGACACCAAATCTTAAGACCCTCAGTGGCCAGGTTTAGATTTCACATTATCTTCCACTGCCACAAAATGCCAAATCTCAAGACCATTAGCACCCAAGTTTGAGCGTCAGATCGATGCAGCCATACGGGTAACTACAAGTGATGACTGTCGCCTTAACTAGGTTCAATCAAAGTGGGGGCTAACTATAGATGCCTAAAAATAGCATATGTATTTTTAAATCACCTAATGATGAAAATAAAATCCCAACTATGATTTTAGGGCCCAATGAGGTGATTAATAAGAACAGAGTCTAATTAAGCAAATGAGAGTCCAATTAAGCAATCCAAAGTCAAAACACACGAGTTAATAGCTCCACTGGGATAGAGAATTCGTAGATTCACCAACAGGGAGCTCAGTAGGGCTCCTGCCTTTTCGCTACCATAAGTCCAAGTTAGCTGAAGTAATCCTAATTCTAGTACAAAGATGATTGAGTTAGTCATGCTTAATTAAATCAGACTCCTAGTTAAATTAGTGAACCTACTAAGACTAAGTCTAATAAGACTAGGAGTCTATCTCCTTTTTATAGGCTAAGTCAGTTTATTCGTTTGCTATAAAAGAGGGGTCGCCCCTTAGGATTAGGATCATCATGTCATCATCAGTTAATTAAGATTAGTAAAACACGAGAACTCATCATTGTGAGAGAAGAAAATTGTGAGGAGTTTGCTACAAAATTTGAGAGATCAAATCCTGAGTCTCCTAATAAGGACACTAAGGATTAATCACTTTGTTGGGTTTTCCATGTAAATCAAGTGGGTTGCCCTGAGGGAAGAATTCTATCTTTCTTCTGCTCTATTTCTCTCTTACGATTTTTTATTCTAAATTACCATTGTTAAAGATGTAATCTTTAAGTAGTCCCCATCTGCTGTAATTTATTTGTTTCACTTTTGTTTGCATTGGACTAAAGTTTGTACCTTTTGCATGATTTAATACAATTTATACTAATATATTCCATGAGTGTGTGTTAATGTGATTAAAAGTTCGATTTGCCATATTGGATAGTAGAGGCCACCAATAATGACAGGTAGTAATGTGATGCATCTTGCCCCATTATCATACTGTCGCCCTCAAATTTAAATCCTCGATTCGAGACTAAAAAGTCCAGATGATCCCCAGACTAAGAATTACTCAAGGGCCATTTAAAAAGCCTTTTGAAGCAAAATTAGTTGCCCCTTCGGTGCCCCTATTGCTTCCCCATTGGCAATATTTGTTTTGAAAAGTAATATGGTTTGAGTTTTGCTAAAACTGCCTGGCAACTCTACTTTTTGCCTTGCTACCTCCCCTTCAACCCCTTTTTATACATAATCTTCCAACACCATCCAACTTCCACTCCCAAAAAATATGGCATAAACTTCAGGCATTCTGCTGGACAATCATTGCGTACGATTGTTGTTATGTACTACAGTTAACTTAAGTCTTTCCATCTCACTTCAATGGTCAAATTCAATAAAAAATTTAGGGATGTTACTCGGTCTTCTTGAGAGATCCGCTACAGAATTTGGGTGGTTAATGGGTTGATTATGATGAAAGTTGGTGGAGAAAAAGAGAGACATGGTTCCATTGACTATGCAAAAACAATAGAGATGATAATGGGCTAGAGCTGGTGACGATGGAATCAACAGAAAGGGGAAGATGGTGGATGTGATCCACATAAGGGGAGTATAAAAAGAAGAAGAAGCTAATCATGTGGGCTGCACATGGTCAACTGGCAAGACTAGGCTATCAATTGGGCTAATGTAAACTTGGGTCATCACTTCAGAAAATGATCCTTTCTTGAGTTTTTTTTCTTTTTTTTCTGATTCTTTATTTACCTACAAAATAAACAAACACAAATGAAAGTTCAGATTTAACAACTATTACAAGCGTAAAATAGGTACACAATGGAATAAAAATATATAAATATTTGGTTGAACAAATTCCCCTACACCTAGATTTTGCTCATCTTCAAGTAAAATAAACTAAGATTTCTAAGCAAAAGAAAAATAAGAAAATGAGACCCTAGCTCACTTTCACAAGAAACACGGTTGCATTTAGCATATTTAATAAGCTCTTTAAACCCTTGTGTTCCCCTTATGGGACGAGTAAGATCTTGTGAGGATTTGCACAAGATGTACCGGTACAATCTTAAAAAAGGTGGGGGTAATAAAACAGAAAGAAGGAAAAGAAAAAATAACAATAAAAAAATAAAATAAAAATTGAAAGCAAGAATTGAACCCCAACTAGATCCATCACCCTGATAACCTAGATATTGGACTGCATATGAACAAGGTGTACACCCCTAAACTCCATGTCCTCACTGATGACATCTATGCTCCAACTTTACCTCAGATGTGGACATCAATGGACATAAGGCAGGTAAGAGATGGGTGGTTGTTACACAAGGGTTGAAAACTAAGGCCACTTTCTTTTGAGCATATTAAATTGATGCAATATTTACTATATAAATTCCTATCTCGACATAAAGGACTATATAATAACCTTTGAATGACTGACGTAAAGCTTTCCTTATAAAGCATGTACGATTACACGTTATGTAGTCCTTCATTAAGAACCTTTGGTTTCCTTTCCCAATAATAGCTAGGTTTTAGTCGTGCCGAGACTCTGTTCTAGCATAATCGAATTTATAATGCATGTTAGAGTTCTATCAACATATTGTTTGCAAAATTGCCTACTTATCTTAGCAATACCTTACTGATTATCCTCTCATCTATTAAATTGCTCAATGATATTAACCTTTTTGTGGAATAATGACCCTTAAGTTAGAATGAGGTGCTCTTGCTTGGCTTTATCATCTTCTCAGCTGACATCTACTAATATTTTTTTTCATTATTAATATATATAGCCTTCTGGCTTATAAGAAACCTTGAATTTTGCTACTCGCTCCTGCCAGCATCCTAGAATACATTGTATTTACCTCAAACTATTCCCTTTTATCCTGAAGAATTTTAAAGTAAACTCGTCAACGAATGCAACACCCGGGACTTTTGTTACCCCCTTCGTTAAGCCGATTTATATTGTTATAAATTGAACTAATATCGATGAAGTCTGCTGTAGTGTGGATTTTATTGAAATGAATGAGCAATTTCCTGAGTACAACTAGAATGTCGAACTTTGGGAATCATTATGCAATTTATTGAATCAAACCTTAATATAATCAAAAAGAGGATGATCGATCGATGATTATATTAATGGTTAGAGCTTAAGGTTTGGAGATTGGAAAATTGGATTTATGAGACAGTGGGCTGGTGTTGTAGCAAGATCAAAAGAAAAAAAACATTTAATTAAAGGGGTCGAAGCCCTTTCTCTGCGAGGGGAGAGGGATCGCAAGAGAGGGGGGTTCCCGACCCCTGCCCCATGCCACACCCCTATACACGCCAAGAGAGAGATGAGGGAGGCACCGACGGGGCTGCCGGTGATCGGTCGACGCCCGCCAGCCGTCCCCCACCCCGGTCGTGACCAGACCCGAGCCAGACAG
>NCQV01136746.1:520-20883 GCA_002740545.1 Lophocereus schottii | reverse complement strand
AAATTTTTCTAAACTTTCATTCATCATTCGTTTGTATCTTTTCAAATGCCTTAACGGTTTAAGTAATGTGGCATTTAGTGATCTTTTAGATTTATTGAAAGAGGCATTTCCTTTTGCAAAGCTTCATAAGAATTTCCAAGAAGCTAAAAGTATTGTAAGATATTTGGAACATGATTATAAAAAGATACATGCATGCCCTAATGATTGTATGTTGTACTGGAAGGAGCATGAGGGGGACAACTTCTATAGTAAATGCAAAGTGTCTAGGTGGAAATCCGATAATGTTCTAGCAAAGGCTCTGAGACACTTTCCCTTAAAGCCTAGGCTTCAAAGGTTGTTCATGTGTGCACAAACAGCTGAGTCAATGTGTTGGCATGACAAAGAACGGCCTAAGGATGGGAACATTAGGCATCCTGTTGATGGTGAAGCTTGGAAATATTTTGATTCTTTGTTTCCAAATTTTGCAAATGGTGCTCGTAATGTTAGATTGGGGCTCGGGAGCGATGGTTTTAATCCTTATCGGACAATAAGTGTGGCCCATAGTACATGGCCAGTTATACTTATAAATTATAATCTCCCACCATTGATGTCTATGAAGCCTGAGTATTTCATGTTGTCTTTATTAGTTCCAGGTCCATCTTCGCTGGGAAATGATATTGACATTTATTTGCAACCATTAGTTGATGAATTGTAAGACTTGTGGGAGTTTGGTTTAGAGACTTATGATGCATTTTAAGCCCTGCTGTGCCTATGTACTCCGAACGTATGATATGTGGAGTGGTACTTTTCATGGTTTCTTTGTTTTAGTGTTGAACTGCACTGGTTGATATGCCCCGGGCGACTGGCTCGTAGAGCTGTGAACTCCGGCGGGTAGCCGTTGAGTTAGTTGGTTTTATTGCTGCTTTTAATTGCAGAGAATTTAATGTAAGGCTTTAAGCATGGAAAATGGTCAGTTGTAAGGGGAAACTCTGTCTGTTCCGCCCTAGAACTTAAAGAGAAACAATAACACCCCTAGTCCTACGGTTGGGGGCGTTACATGAACCTGCCCCTTTTATTACATGCTACATTTTTCTTTCAAGCTTGGCACATGGTTGATCATATTCGAAGTTATGGTCTTTTAGTTATTTGGTAATTTTAAGAAAACTAATAATGGATCTTTATCGCTTATTTACAGTGGACTTTTGTATTGGCAATGATCTATATATTAGGTGGACTTGTGCTTTGGCTATTATCTATTTTATGGTATGTGATAGCTTAAAGAACAATTCATCTCATTCTAGCTTGATATGAAACTTGTTGATTTTTTTCTTATTTTGGGGTGTTTAATGCCTATTTCATTTTATATATTGTGTAGATATTTTTGTCTCATCCATTCCCTCCACAAGTGAGAGTTCTTGTTATGAAGGCTGCTATCCTAGAAGATATTTGTTTGTTTTACCCTCTTTTGTTATTTGGGAAAAAATTATTGTATACATATAGTGATTCAAGGGGCGGAACAGTTGTTGCCTCCTTTTCTTATTTTTGGAAAATTAATTGTACACATATTTTTGGACTTTTGGTATATGGATGGTAATTTGAGGAATACGGTTGATATTATTTTGGATTTCATTCATTAATGGTTCATTTATCTATGTGGTGTTGATGCTTGATCAAATGTGACATCAAACTTCATTTACAAACCACATTTGGTGGCATGTTGTGTACACAAGTGGATTCAATCAAATTATAGATTGTACCAATTGAAGCATTTGAAAGGCAGGCATCTGGTTTCTATTCTCACAAAGCGTTGCAATAGGTGAAAGATATACGTTGCTTATTATCTACTCAAACTATTGCCATAGAAGAAGGATATGTTGCTATTGTATTTATTCAAAAGTGTTGCAATAGTCAGACCTATGGCAACAGTTTTTATGGCTTTGTGCAACAATTACAAAAACTGTTGCCTAAGACGCGGAAAGTGTTGCAGTAGGCCTAATGCAACCCCCATTAAAGGCAAGGGTTGAAAAATTCTTGCAATAGACCTGTTGCAATGCTTTCATTGGCTATCATAACACTTTTGTCTATTGCCAAAGCCTACTTTTGTTGTAGTACAATCATTAAAACAAAAGAGAGTCCATTTCATTGGTGGGCTACCCGCCAAAGTGTCTCATGGCCTTTCACCGAACAATTTCATGGGTTACCAAAATCCATTCTGGCATACGCCCACTTATAATGGCATGTATCTAAAAAAGCATGCAATAACCCGAGAGACTAACTTGTCATTATATTAAGGTAAACCTACCTGCTTTCAGGAGATAACCTTCTACAAACGTGTATCTTTTATTTTAATATATAATGTTTTATGAGCAAGCTTATTTGGCTCCCAATAAGCCCAACGCATCTCAACCAAAACTTTTATTGACTTAGTAAAACCACTTTGAAACATGAACTACTTAAGTAAAAACATTCAACCACGATAGCATATCACATGTTTAAAAATTCATAAAATCACGTGTTGCTGTTCAGGTTTTACATATGAGGTCCCCTTGGTTATGAGGTCCCCTTGCTGTTCAGCTAAACCTACCTGCTTTCAGGAGATAACCTTCAGGTTTTACTTATAAACATCCAAACACCATTCAAAAGAGCAACCAAGGGGTTATGGCCTAAAAATTACCTCGAAGAAGCATAACGTGTTGAGCTTGAGCTCGAGCTAGTGCATTGAGCCTAAATAATATAACCAAAAAGTCATTATATAGACTAACTTAAGGGAATCTTTACGCCCAAAAACCAATCTTTTCCAACCCAAAAGTTAACCAAACCAGTAGGACCACGTGAATATATTAATACCGCATAGATACTGATCTTTAAGAACCCAAGCAATTTGTAAAAGCTTATTTACTCAAATAAATCAATTATTGAAATTTAAACCATTATGGTTTGGAAATAGTTTCAAGTTAGTTTTCTGACCTCAGTTGCAAAGACCATAAATTCACCTAGAGAGCTCATATTAAGGTGTTCAAATAGAATGTGGAAAGATTTTTTTGTCTAATACAACTTTTGTTGTAATAGAATTCATAATAAATGACAACAAGTGCCTAAAAAATGCACACTTTTCCAACTAGCTAGTTTTAGGTTAGAATTGCACAGTCCCATGAGAAGATTTATTTCTCAGTTAAACATAATGTTAGTAATTCAAAATTCCTAGAATAACAAACTTGTAGATATACATGCATGATGTTTTTCATGATTTTTGGCATGCTATGTAAGTGTAGTTTATTCCATAAATTTGGGTCAATATAGGTAGGGTTTCTATTCTTGACTAGAATTGTAATTCGTGCATGAAACAAGATACCTATTTAAGTAAACTAACCAAATGAGTCTAAATCATTCCTAACCACGAACACTAACCCTTAAACTAAAAAACATATCCAAGCCCCTTTAAGAGAGATTTTTAAAAGAAAATTTTAATTTTCCCTTGAAGATGGGAGTGAAAACGAGGTGCTTGCATAAGCGCTTTCAAATGACTCCAAAATCTGAGAATTGTGATTGCAACATGAAAAAGAACTAACTACAGACAACAAGATGAATCAACCTGATGTAAAAATTCCATCTTGATCAGCAAAAAATTATTTTTTTAAAGTAACATGAACAAAACCCTAAAGCCCTTACCCAAAAACTTTAAAAAGAGGAGGAAGGTAGCTTAATGGCAGCTTAGGTGGCGCAGTAACAGCATGGTAGTATGATGATGGTGTTGGCTGAGGTCATAGTAGAGGAAGGAGAAGCAAGAGAGAGAGTTGTGAGAGAAACGTGAATGGGGAAAGACAAAGGGTTGTGTACGTGACGCGGGAAAGGGGAAACTCTTCACATTTTAAAAAAACAGTAGCAATTGTTTTAAAAAAACACATGGTTCCCACAATAGGAAGGGAGGGATTCAGGGTTTTCAATATTTCTTTCCTAAAATACTAATTTAAGTTTAAAAAATTAAAATTCAATAAGGGAAAGTTTAATAGTAAAATCTGAATTTCCTTTTTAATAATCCATCAATATTAATAATCCAAATTTGAAATATTGAACGTATAGATTTGGGTAAGAATGGGAAATGATTTAGCCTTGGTTCAAAATTCTAAGTATATGAAGTCCCTCGCTAAAATGCTACATACGAGCCCAAGTTACTAAAGATTGGCTTAACCATTCTTCAAGGATTACAAATATGAATTTTTGAGGTTCTGCAATCTCTTCCAATCAAAAGAAATCCATTAATCAAATGGCCAATCATAACTAAATTTCACCTCAAATGGCGTTTTCCTCATACTAATACCAAAGCATAAGAGAGCAATAGGTAAGAGCATAGTGAATACACATAGGAAAATAACTACCCTATATCCCCCTACCAAATATTAACATGAAAAGCCCCCCCAATAAGTGAATATGCAATGAAGCATAAGGGAGGAAAGGGGTATACCACTCACATTCTTTGGGCACTATTGGGCTAGGCAGCTGGAAAAAACTACAGAGGAAATGGTGAAAATGAAGATTAACTCCCATGATCGGCTATGAAAGCACGATACCTTTCAAGTTGTCAGATGGCCTCTACTTGTCACCAAATTAGCTCTTTTATCCTTCTCATATCCTCTAATTCTTAGGCCTCTGTCATATCTCTAACGTCTTCTCCATTTGGTGATCTATAAAGCCCCTTTAGTAGCTGACTCCATCATCAATAGAGTCTATACGCCCAGCCATGTAATGCATATAATGTCTCATTTCACTATAACTTAAGTCTAAGCAGGCCACCTGTACTTGGAGGTTCAGAAAAGATTGGATGAATGCACTATCAAATAGGTAGTGAGCCAATGAAGAGGATCCATCCATTTCAAATAGCGGTGGTTGTTGGAATTCAAGTTGTCATGTTAGCTTGTCCTCTATTTGCATCTCATTTCTCTCATTACCCTCCTTACCCTCTTCACCACCTTCTTCCTCCTCATTATCATCATCACCTTCTTTACCTAGTGGGCCATCACTTCTTCATTATGTGTTGCCCCATTACATGACCACTTATCTCCTTGTTGGCTAGTATTCGGTGCCCACATTAGGGAAGGTAAAAAGGATTTGCTTATGATAGGGTACCCATAGGTCCTACCCTTTGTTTTAATAATGTTTATGTGACCTGAAGTGGTAAGGTCAAGACTCCTACCTCAGAAATGAGGCTTAAGTTACTCACACTTTTCCTCGACTCCTACCTAAAAAATGGAGCTCTAGTGACCTAAACATTCCCCCATAGTGCAACTGTTGTGCTATGGCGTAATAGTGCACCCTACACCAATGACATTGCTAGAGGTTGTCTTGGCCACTTCCATAAGATGGTGGATTATGAAGGCCCCAATGTCAACATGTTTCCCATTCAAGGCACACCAAATATCATGATGCCTAAAATAATATTTTCCATTAAACATTGCAGGCAGCGAACTTAATATTGCAAACATCCATGGCCTTTCTTGCATAGAATTCAAACACCTGAGGCCTACATAACCCTTCATGGTATGTCTTACACTTAGAACATATGATGCTAGACCAGGCACGGTTGGGTTTCCATCTAGAGGCCACATCTCTCAAAGGATTGGTATCTATTAGGAGGTAAAGAAGTTCATTGAAATCACTCAAGATGGTTTTATGATCAATGTTGAACATTCGAAGAGTAATCAACATCTCCCCTCCCCTATGAGAACTGGCCCAATCAACATGTGAAGAGTTTAAAAATTTAACCACCAACCCATTGTAAGACACAAATTTCATCTCCATATACTTAAGCCATCCGAAATTACCAAGTAATGCACCCACATCATCCAAAATCCTAAAAATCCTTAGTGCGTCTACTTGCTAAATTTTTTGTTGACATGTAAACCTAGAACTTATTGATTCAAATTTGGTTCATTGTTGCTCATTAGAAAATTACAAGCCACGGTGACCAAGAGAAAGAACAAAAGGATAGGCGTCAAATTCAGCCTTGCTTTGAGAGGTTGGATTTGAGGAATAACAAGCCCTTGTTGAGTTCTTTGGGAGATATGACTTGGTGTAAGCTTCACCCACTCTTCTTTTTCTGCATTATTTGAAGGGTTTAATGAGTGAATTAGGGAAGTTGTGCTTATTGGGTCAAAAATTGACTCTTGAAGCATTTTATTTGGTTAGAAATGGAGGCAAGGAACAAACTTTCTATTTTTACCACTTTCAACCACAACAATAAATGTTAGGGTTTTAGGAAGAGAAAGCGATTGACTGATATATAGAAGGTGATGAAATTCTTATGGAAAATGAAGTTTTATTAACTGAATTTGAGGATTTTATTAACAAATGAGACGTTTTGGTAAGGACTTGAGTACGTAAAGAAAGGGGGTGTAGTGGGTTCTCGGGTAGAATAGGGAGTAGGAAAGAAGAACAGAGGAAAAATAAAGAGTAAGGGAAGGAAGTTGAGCTTTTATTGTAGGCTAAGCATGGCACAAGCAGCCCATGCCAAATCTCTATCTTCACGTTTTACAAAAATCAGCAACTTAGCACAATCGTGTCTCGTGGCACGGGCATCGTGCCAAGTGTTTGCCTTCTGGTGTTTCAATGACTTTTCTTGGCACAGGAGTTCCACATGTGTGGGTTTCTATTCCCAAATTTATATCTAACTTTTTCCTCATCGAAACACTTCTTTTCTTTCCATTCTAATTTTTAACATTTTATTACACTCTATGTTCACTTTTTTTTCTGATTCTTTTTCTTAGTCTTTCTTTTTTTAAACACCATTTCCCTTTTTTTTGCTTTTTCACATTTTTCAATGCATGTAACCCACACATATTGATAAATATGCAAAATCTATGTGAAGATGGGATCTTCACTACCCAACTTTGGGAATCTTATGGAACGAGAGACACTGTATGTCTTTACCACTAGGCATTTCTAAAAAATTTTCAACCTATACCCGTTCACTTTAAACGCGCAGTCTTTATTGGAGTCTTTGATCTCTATCAACTCCATAGGAAAATAAGCTCACGAAACAAATGGACCAGTCCTTCTAATTTTTGCCTGGGAGAGAACACTATCTTATTAATGCGTTTGTTATGGAAAACTTTAACTGTAACTTTAAATCTCTCCTTGCTCAATCTAATGTTTTCATGAGCCTCCCACCTAATCTCTTCAAGTTCATTCAAGCTCAACCTCATTTCTCAACCAATGGCATTCAAGTCATAATCGAGTGTCAACTTGCCCACCAAGCACGATGCTCAAGTTCGATGAGTAAATGACAAGTGTAGCCATAGAACACCTTGTAAGGAAACAAGACTAAGGGCATCTTAAAAGCTATTCGGTACTCCAACAAAGCATCAATCAGTTTATCTGCTTAGTCCTTCCAATTCTCAATTACTGTCTTCCATAAGATTAGCTTGATTTATCTGTTAGACATTTTCGCTTGATGTTTGTTGGAGGCTAGTGTGTGATGGCAAGTCAATGAATGATGGAATTCCTTCTCAATAAATCATCAAAGGACCTATTATCAAAATAATTCCTTGGTCACTTATAATCAAAAGTCATCTCATAATGGGCAAAGATGTTTTCTCCTAGGAATCTAAGAACCACTCTAGTTTCATTTGTTTTGTGGGAATTGCCACAACCAGTTAGAAACATAATTGATACACACAAGAAAATATTCATTCCCTAACAAATTAGGAAATGACTCCATAAAATCAGTTTCCCACACATCAAATATATCTATCACACTAATAAGGGTGAGGGGGCATTATGTCCTTCCTACTAAGTTTGCCAATTGTGGACAATCCATGGAATGTTTATAATATTCATGGGCATCCTTAAATATATTTAGCTAATAGAAACCACATTCAAGAATTTTTGTTGTAGTTTTTCTTGAACTAAATGTCCTCCACTTGCATGGTCAAGTTAAAAAGGATAGGATACTAAGCATTTGCTTATCAGGTTCACACCTCATAATGACTTTGTTTTGGCAATACATATGAGGAACCTAATCAATTCAAGGAAGCATGACATATCATCTTTAGCCTAGTCCCTAGGGATTTCTCATGCCACTAAATAATTGACAACATTAGCATAACTCACAATTCCAATTGAACACCATAGACTCATTCATCATGAAAACATTCCAAACTAGGGCTCTCACATGCGTCATCAATCACAATGCTAGAAAAATGGTTCACTATGTGGTTTTTGGATCCCTTCCTATGTTTAATTTCATAATCAAACTCTTGGAGTATCATGATCCATCGAATGAGTCTAGGCTTAGTATGGCTTTTCTCAATGGTGCTTTAAAGTGGGATGATCAGTAAAAACAATCACATGAGACAATATGATATAGGTCCTAAACTTTTCAAATCTAAAGGCAACTGCTAGAAACTCCTTCACAATCACGGCGTTGTTTACTTACGCTTCATTCAAAGTCTGACTCGCATAGTAAATTACATAGGTTTCTTATTTATTTTTTGGCCCAAACTATCCCTATTGCATAACCGGACACATCACACATAAGCTCAAATTGTTCTCCCCACACAGGAGGCTGTAAGGTGGGAGTAGCAGTCAATGCCTCCTTAAGCTTCATGAATGCCACATCATACTCTTTGGATAAGTGGAGTGACAGGTCCTTGGCTAAGGAATGATGACAAGGGCTTAGGAATCCTGCCAAAATCCTCATCTACTGTTAGAAACTGGCATGTCTAAAAACACATATGCAATTCACATAAGTGTCGAAGGGATGCTTTGTAATCAAATCCACACATTGGCCATGTCTACCTCTATCCATTTATTAAAGATTATGTGCCCCAAAATAATACCCTATTTAACCATAAAATGATATTTTTCATTTAAGGATCAAATGCTTCTCCCAACACCCTCTTAAGACCTTTCCTAAATTAGTCAAGCAATTGCTGAAAGAGTCCTTAAAAATGAAGACCATGAATTTTTCAAGGCATTGCTTAACTAAATTTGAAAATATGAATATCATACACTTTTGAAATATGGTCGGAGAATTGTATAGACCAAATGACATCTTCCTAAAGGCATAAATGCCAAAATATCCTGTGAATGTAGTATTTTCTTCGTCTTTAGGGGTAATAGGAACTTGGGTATTGCTGGAATATCCATCAAGGAAGCAATAAAAGCTCCCACTATTGAACTCTTGATCCACTGGTCCAAGAAGGGTAGAGGAAAATGATCCTTTCTAATGGCAAAGTTTAGCTTCCTATAGTCAATGTATATGCTCCACCTAGATTGGATTCTTATGGGAATAAGTTCGTCCTTATCACTCTTAATCGCAGTATAATCGGTCTTTTTAGGAACGACATGGATATGAATTACCCACTCACTATCAGAGATGGGGAAAATAATGTCAAGATCTAAACAATTAAAAATTTCCTTCTTCACGACTTCTTGCACAGTAAGATTTAACCTTCTTTGACTATCACAGTAAGACTTAGCATTGTCCTCAAGATGAATGCTATGTTGCACAATGGGAGGACTAATGGCTCTAATCTATCCTAAGGACCACCCTAAAGCCTCTTTGTTTTCCCTAAGGAGATGTGCGAGAGGAAATGGATGCAAGAACGGATGTGACAAGTCATCAAATTGCTCATCAAATGCAAATGTATCATATTTGGGTTGATGTTCTATATAAAATAACTCATACACACATCACATTAATTCCCCATTATGATCAATTCCACTTCTCCCAATGAAAAATCAACTATCCAATTGAGCATAAAGTGCTCCACTATAATAGTCAAGGATTTTTGAATTCAAGCTAACTACTTGTATTAATAATTGTAATAGCTGTATTTTATTGCATTAGCTATGTTGGATTAAATCCTTGTGTGTTACCTAAGTATTTTAGTTTATGGGAATTAGTTTTTATAATTTCCTCAATTTATTACATGATTATGTGAAATCTGTGAGTTAGCTAAAATGAGATTGATGTATAATTGGAGAAGCTGGCTTGGCTATTCAACTTCGAAACCGGTTTGGACTTAGTATACTTAGGCCCACCTTATTTCAATTAGTGTGTGGAATTCCCCAAAAAAATGTCAAAAAAGGGGTGGCTCCAAAAGCCCACATTTTCATGTAGTAGCAAGGGGGGTAGAGCCTTACTCCTTCCTCTACTTCAGCTCAGCCACGGCAGAAGGGGAAGCAACAAAGGTTGATCGCGTCAAGGGGTAGTAGCAGCAGTGGTCGAGTATGGTGGCATCCCACCTCATGGTGGTCGGCCTAGAGAATCCCCAACCAAAACCCCCACAGTAGCCTCAGTCCATCGAATAGAGAGAGGAGGAGAGCAAGAGATGGTGAATGAGAGAGGAGGGAAAAACATAGTAAGCTACAGCACTGAGGGAGAAGAAGAAGCGAAGTAGCAGAGCGATAAGAGCCAAAAGCAGTTTGAATAACAGTAGAGGAAGAGGGAGATTGGGACCCAACCAACCTCAAGTCGACGAAACCAACCCTAGAACGAGCTCAATAGCTTGGAAGCAAGGTGCGTACTCTTCACCCAAACCTATTACTAGATTCAAATTGATTTTTAAACCTAGTTGTTGAGTGTGATTAATTGTGCCAAAACTAGCATTTGGTATATATACAACTGAAGTTTTACAGAGGATATAAATTAGGATTGATCTATGGCAGCACTTAGGTGAATAAATTATAGTACTTTTACAGTTGTGGTAGTTGAGGTTCAGCTGGGGCGGTGCTAAACGAGGGAGAACAGGAATGCGTGAACTTGTGAGTTTATTTATTCTGAATCATTGTTCTATTTATGCCATGCTATGGATTGCGGTGTTCAATTGATTTGTTTGGTTAGGAGCTATGAAGATGACTTACCGGCCCATTTCAATAATAGCCATAGGACTTCCTGCTATTGGCTGTGTACCGAAGCAGACTAGAGTTGAAGGAGGAGGAGATGCTACTTGGTGGTTCAACATTTCGGTCTAGATTTTTGCATCGTGAAGTGAGCCAAGCAGCTCAATCCAGATTTAACTCTGCCCTTTTGTGTTGGCCCATCCATGTTGTCTGTGTGTTGTGCATTGAATCGAACTACAGGTTGTGTACTTATTAGAATGGGCTTCGTGAGTGGTAAGCTTAACCTATTGGTTCACCTTAAATGTGTTCTAATGGACTTAGGTGATAGTCAATTGCTTAGCTGCCCTTAAACTGCGCTACACAGGTTTATCTATATGGCTATGTAATTGCATTTGAATGACTTTGAAGTGAACCAAGGATAAACCCTTTAGCTTAAAGTTTATTTTAACTCATTGCCAAGTTGACCCAAACTTGAAATAGTATAAGTGGCATTCATCTCTTCGAATTGAACTGGATCATACCTCCTACTGAGCATGATTTAACAACCATTTTAATTAACCATACGTCAGTAGCTTGCCTATTAAATTTAATCAAAGAAAGTATTTGAGAATGCTTAGCGCTGATTATAATAACTTTAAAGGATTTCAAGGTTATCTACTAGGAAAAGTATAGTTTTGTGACATTCTTGAGTCCTATACTACTAGTTTCCTAGTGATCCATACTTGTTATCTCAAGGTTCATTTTAATGAATGTGATCTTTTCTTATGTGCTTGAATGTGAGATTTTGGTTAAAATATTTTGAGCTAAAAGGATGGTGCTAATTATGAAGGACTTGATCTCGAAAGTAGACCTAAGGATCCCGAATTGAGCAAGAATCTTAAATGTGACTGCCCTGACAAGGGTAGGAGTCCATTGACCTTGGGAGGCCCTGATGATACAAAAAGTTATGAGTTATATAACTCCCTTAAAGAGAGTGCTAGCTTGTGAAATCAATGCCCTGAAAGTTATTTTCTCACCTATTATAAGCTAGAAACTAGTTGAGTATGTTTTATGGCAGTGCTTTGAGAAAGTGCAAGCACTCATTGAAAGGAGTTTTGTCAAATAAGAAACGACCTCTTTTATGTGAAATGAATTTTTTTTAAATAATGGCACTTGGTTTAAGTAAGGGTTTTTACTGTGTTTCGGACGATATTTCCAGTTTCATGCCAAAAGAGCTTAAGCTAAAAACCCCAACGAACCACTTGATGCTAAGTATTAGCCAAGAGCCGAATGATTTACCTTTCCCCTTCTTGGGTCATATCAAGGGACATCTAGAGAGTACTAGTCATGTTAGTTAATATGATATTAGTAAGTAAAGACTCTGTGTGACTGCAACTTATCATATTGTATGCAATTGTTTTGATTTTCGAGCGGTAGATTGTACACTGAGCATGTGGTAGCTCACTCCCTCTATTTTGCGCTTTTCCCATGTTCTTGAAAATATATGTAAAGGTCCTTGGTTCACATAAATCAAGTTACGACTTTTCATTGCTTTGTAAAAGGAGAGACATGTACGAATGTGATAGTTTATGAGCTTGTATTGTCATCAACTCACAAGTAGCAGAGCATATTTTGTTTAAATAAATTCGATTCATGCATTGTCCATTGTCATGCAATCGCTCTGAATGGCTGTGTGGGCCAACCATCTGAATAGTCAGTCGTTTGTTGTTTGGGGTTGAGTTTTGTTTTTGGGAAGCAACCCCAGCGCTCTAGGCGTGTGACATATTAAGCTATATCTTTTATTTCTTTTGTTTATTTGGCTTTATAGCTTATGTACTCTAGAGTTGTGGTCTCTAGTATGTAGTAGTAGAGCTTGTTGGACTATTCTTTATGTTCTTATTGTTACAAGCACCCAGTGTAAGACTACAAGCCTAAGATATGGTTAGTTTTTAGGCGGAACTATGCCTGCTTCGTTCCAAAATCTTAGAGATTACTAGCATCACTCACCCTATAGGGTAGGGCTATTATGCGCACATTCTCATTTCCTATTGGTTGCTTTTCTAGGTTAAGCACATTGAACAGCATTGTCATATTTTGAAAAAGTTAACTTCATTTTTCCATCTCTACAATTAATGACATCATGCAATGTAGTATAGAATACATAGCTTAGGGACACCGCTGTTCCATTTTCGGGACACGCAACATCCTTGATCTCTAGCATAACAAAGTCAACCGAAAATATAAAATCTCCCTCCTTGATTAACACATTCTTAACCATTCCTCTAGAAGTCCAGTGGAATGACCGAGTAATTGAAGGACAATTTTGTAGGTTTAGGCTTCTCCAACTACAATCTTTTAAACACTGAGAAGGGTAAGAGATTGAAACTATCACCAAACTTAAGTAAGGCACTATGTATATCATGTTTTCCAATTGCAATTAAGATTGTGGGACATCCCGGGTCCTTATACTTGATGAGCACTTGATTAGAAATGATTGAGCTCATATTAGAGGCTAAAAAGGATCTCTCGGGAACATTGGAGGCCCTTTTGGTGGTGCCTAATTCTTTACAAAAATGAAGATATGAGATATTTGTTGAATAACATCAAGGAGGAGAGTGTTGATCTTAACTCAGGAAAAGGTTTCTCTTGTCTTTTCAACAAGGAATAGACCTTTTTCCCCTCTGATTAGGTAGGAATGGGGGCAATAGGCTTATGAATCCTACGGGGAGAAGTTGGAATGGCCTTAGAAGTTATAGAGTTAATGCTATTTGAAGACTCATCCTGCTTAGGTTCCTTCACATTCTTTGACAGAGGCTGGGGGGGTTTAGATGGACAAGTAGACACATTATGATACCCACGTTCTTGAAAAGAGGGAAGAGAAGAAGGTATAGGAGGAGACACACCACATTGTGTTCAACTGCATGTGTGTCAACTTTATTTCCCGACCATACATAGATCATAACCTTAACTTTTCTCCCATAGTTAAGGTCAAAAGAAGGAAAAGAATGAGGTCCCCATCTCGGGTTCGCTTCAGGTTGACTACTGAAAGTCCCTCTCTCCTCATTTGACATGGTAAGTTGAGTAAAATATTCACTCACAGTCTTTATCATCCTTGGATTAGGCTCTTTTAGCTCTCTCATCATTGTTTTTGTATCATTCTTTCTCTTAGTCACCTTGTTCATTTCATTGTAACTGAGTGGATGATAGGGTTGGGCAGCAACTGATTGAGGAGACCCTCTTAGAGCATTGTATGCCCCTTGCGAGTGATGGCTCTTGATAAGAAGGAGAGGACGTGTTTCCTTGGAAACCATAACTTTTATCATTGGGCATTAAATCAGTTTGGTATGTCCATGAAAAATTAAACAACTGGGGTTGAATGTAGGAGAGTAGGGGTCAAACTCTAGCATTTAAAAGGACGCTTTCACTTGTACTTGCTCTTATTTTGTAGCCAATTGTTGAATAAATACTGGACAATCACTCAAACAATGGTCTGGGCATGGCACTAGAAGCACGAAATCACTTGGAGTGGGGGGAAATTATTCAGTGATTGGAACAAAACTGTCCCTTTTAACATGTTCTCGAAGGTGGCTAAATGTGTATCAATGTATGTGATATCCGTCGCCACATGTATCCCTCCATTTTGGCTAGCACGCCAGGAACCCAAACTGCCATTTCTATTAGTCTCCCATTATAAAGTTTTTTCCGCAAGCAAGTTCCCCTAAAAATTCCCAAGATTTGGTCTCAGTTTTGTTCAAAAACCTCCTTGATGCATGGATTTGACCATGGTTCAGGTTATTTGGTAAAATCACTGATAGATAATTAGGCACAAATGCTATTGTCCTGAACCATGGTAAGGGCATTGAGCCAACAAAATGTTCAACCTCTTAAAACATTTTCGAAATGATTTTGTATCTCATTGCACGAAATAGCTGATTTCTTTCCTTAATTTACTAGTTTTGTTGTTTTGGAAAATTTTTTCTTAAGAATACCCTCACAAACCCATCCCATATGGAAATAGCATTTGCAAGGAGGCTATCCGTCCATCTTTTAACTGAGTATTTCAAACAAAATGGGATGAAATGCAACCTAATAATGTCCTGAGGAGCATTCAAAACTTGCATCATCAAGCATCCTTCGTCAAAATTTATATAGAAAGAAATAAGTGTTATCATCTCCAAAGAAGTTAGGAAGCATAGTCCTGTGTTAGGGGCTATATCCTCGCTAAGTTGTGAGGCTGAAAAGTAAGATGGATTAGTGGACCTTGGGGGGTAAAATGTTTCATTTAGACTCCCTTGCTGAGGACGTGGAGCTTAACCTTCTTCCTCCGCCATCTTCCCAAGTTGAATGCTACGAATTAGGTTACCTTGATATCAGGGTGTGAAATTTCAACAAGAACAAGTCTCCCATAACTAGGTAACCTTGTCTAAGTACCCATTCAGAATTTTTTTAATTTGTTGAATTTTTTCAAATTTTTGGATGTTCCCTTTATGATAACCAAATGTATGTAACAATCAAGCCTAAAATCAATGCGAATTTAGCGCCATCATCCCCGACAACAACAACTAAAATATTTTGTCCATAGAATTTGATTAGGAAGTAGGTATGTCGTCCTCTAGGATGTTGATGGATTAGCTTAAATTTTTGGCTCGATTAACAGATGCCTTTCACTTCAGTCAACTAGTCTAAATTACTCTAGTATGCAACCTTAAATTAACTGCACTACCAAGGAAGACTCAAGTTTAACACAAATAAATGTAGCTAACTAATCTATCTATCATCATGTAAGGAATCAACCAATCAACATTTTAGCACATCAAATGGTGATCAAAGGGGCATAACATGACTAGTGGCTTGACATGGCCATCACAAATTTGCAAATTATCCACAAGATATCACCCAAAAAGAAAAATTTATCCTAAAACTAACAACTACGTAATCTAACAGAAAGCGATAAATCAAAGAAGAAAGAAAATTACCCACAGACCCATTTCAACTTGATGTTGGTTTTGCTTCGTTAATATCCATTCATTCACCAATCAATCACCACAAAGCAATAATCAACTGTAGTTTGTCTTCTATTGATGTTTGAAATGCCAAATCCGTAGTAAAACCAATGAAGAAGAGGATTGAGAATGGAGTTTTAAAATGAAAGATGATTAAGTTTTTGGGGAGTAGATTACATGTTCAAATCCTTTGGGATTACAGCATTAATCTTCTTTCAACGCGCTGTTCATTAAAACTCATAATTTGGGGTTGGAAATGATTGAATAAAAATAGAGGATTAATGGGAATTTATGAGAGAAAAAGTGAAATTAAATCCTAATGAGAAAAGAATGTTAAGATAATTCTAGAATTGAACAAACGGATTAACTTTCATTAGCGAAGATTAAGAGTCTACAAAGGTATTCAAGAGAGAAACAACTGCTACTAAAAAAAACCTAAAAATAATCAATAGTGACCTTTTCATTAACTTAAACGCCCTTTACATACTTGCAGCCTTGTACGGTGGCATAGTTTTAGCATGTGCCATGGTCTTGCCATACTATTTAACTAACTACATTTCATAGGGAGACAATGGTCGCACGTGCTACTACTGATTTTAAAAATGTGGGTAACCAAGTGGTAAAGGAAAGGGTGAGCACAAAGAATACATGCAGCAAACAAATGACTATAGAGTGTTCAAATGAACTAATATTCCTATAGATCAACAACATGATTCAAAATTTAATAAAGAAAGGGTCCATCATGGAGTCGATGGAACAAAAACAAGCATGTAAACAAAGGAATTCATAAATGAATGACAATGAAGATTAATTATATCCTAAGCAATGATAACAAAGAAGAACAGTGATTGATACTAGTTTGAACACAAACAAGTAGTCACACAGCATGCATATCTCATGCAATCTGTGCACATGAGTAAGGTTCAAGAAGATGATTGTACATAGTAATAACATTATAAATAAGAAACAAAATTGATTATGTAATTGATATGAAAATGCATGATGGGACTAAAGTAATCAAAAAATATCACTCAACTACTCACGTTAAATGAAGTTGATTTGTGTCTTTGACTCAAGACATTTTAAAAGGATATACAATTTTAATGGAATGAGATGAAGTATGGTGTATACACTAGTATCCATCCAATAGAATGGAGAAAGAGGCTATGATAATCAAAAGTATTAGGGTTAGGATAATTCTTTGGGGTTGAAAATGAATGAATTCCATTAAAAAAGGTTGCATTCAATTAAAAGTGACAGAATTCACTAATAGATTTAAGCATGCTAGAAAGAAGCCACAAGTATTCTTGAGGATCTATGAGCGTCAAAGATATGAAAATAAAAATAGGAACTAGTATAGGAAAGAAGCTCATTTTAAGGATAAGGCTTTTACATGTCAAAGGAGATGCCACATGTAAGAAAGACCCTTCATAGGAAAGATTTAGGTTAAGAAATCACGATATAGTAAAGAAACATTGCTGATGATAAAAGAAAAGATGAATAAGGGGAGAATTTGCTAATGATTGAATGTAATGGGGACAATTACCAATGTGAGCGATTATTTTAGGGAACATATAGAAGAATATGAAATGATCAGCAAATGAAGTAGTACTATAATGAGGTGGTAAGAAAATAATTGTAGGCATGAACAAGTTAGGAATGGGTGGCAATAAAAGTGAAGTATTTCTAAAAATTGATTATATAAAAGAAGAGAAGACTCAACATTGATTTCAAAGTCAAACAAGTGGTAAGAACGGAATGGTAGCTCAAATTACAAAGGTTTAGGTCAAACATTGCGGAAGGAATATCAATCCAAAAAGTCTAGATCCGAAATAAGGATTCAAAATTATCCGCAAGGTTTCTTTCTCTAGGAACTCAGTCTGAAGGTCAAAATATTTAAATGACTATAGGTCAAGTTCACTCCAACCCAAGGTGATAAGTGAATGCAGCTTGAGCACAATTAATAAAACAAAGACTTCTAAAAGGTATCTATCAGCTGTTAAAAAGGAATGGTCGGCTTATGTGATTATAAGGGCAAATTACGCAGTGATCCCTATTGTATTCATGAAGATCAGAAGAGTACGACAAAAGCTTCAAATTTTAGGGGATGAATGGGTGAGGCATAATTATCTTTCTACGTCACTGGAGCAGCAGACCTTTCTATGAGTTAGGCATGACTATCTTCCTATGTCACTAGAGTAGTGAACCTTTTTGTGGTTAAACAACTTGTGATTTTTCTTATTTTCTCTGTACTGCTGGAGTAGCAGATGTTTTTGCCAATCTGGCTTATCTTATCAACGAAATATTGACTTTGTCAATTTTGGTGAGTACCTTCATAAGTATTCTAATTTTTTTACATATAAGCTTTGGATGCTCCTAGATGTACATTTTGTTTTGACTTATTCCTCTTTTAGAATTTTCAAGAGAAATACTACTATGTGATGGTGGGAACCCAACTGGGTTCATGTACCACCTTTCATTGCTTTTTCTTCCTTCTTTTCTTTGTATGCATTGTGTTTTTTATCCTTCTGAATTCCCATGCACGTACAGATCTGGCGCAAGTCCCCATGGCTATCTCTTTTGACTATTTTTTCTTCTTTTTCTTGAGTATTTGGCTTCTTATGGAGAGGATATAATCATATAAGGCACGAGGAAGCTCGACGATTGATCTTTATGGCTTGAGAAATTGGAATGCTGTCCCCTCTTTTTTTTTTGGCTGCTAGGGCATTAACATTGTCACTTTCTGATGGGAGGCTACAAAATGTAAATATGGATGTTGACGCATCCCTTTTTGTGAAGATAAAGAGGATGAGGTGTCCTTCATGACTAGATCCTCTTGACGTTGAGCACTTGACAGGGTTTGTGTCTTTGTCAATGATGCTTGCGCAAAACCCACTTTGAGGACGGAGCCTCCACTTTGACTAAGCTTGATTGAGGTGATGATCAAAGCTTAAATGTCTTCTGTGGCAATTGTTAATGTCGTTTTGAGAAGCTTTGATGTAGATTCATGGCTAATTAGGTTTGTGTTCCTTTCCTGTATGGTCGTTGCGTAGGCTGATTACACTCTTCTTTAATCAAGAGTTCCCAAATGATTACAACAGTGGGCAGTCTATGAATAGGTTAAAGACCTATGCATTGATGTAGGTGTACTTGCTAGACTAAGTGGGACTATGTACTCATAGTAACTCTGTAGACTCGATTGTGTTAAATATGCATTCATGATTATGCTGGCTATGCAGATATGATGATGAACTAACCACGTATGCATGCTGGTCTCAAACTAAGTATGGGGTCCATTAGATAAGGCACAATTAAGGTACAGAAGACTCATAGGTTAGACACGGTGATGTTCTGTGGCTTAGAATGAGGGGTAAAAAGTTAGTGACCACTGGGTAAGGATTTATGACGTGAGTCATAAGTTGTCCAAGATAGGAAGTCTTTCTTTCAATGGAACGAGTATCCTTTTAAAGTGCTCCTATTCATAAACGATGATACTTTTGCTAGTTTAGTTGGAGTAACCCCCATTATAGTAGAGTAAATATAATCCTGTCCATTTTAGGAAGTTACTTTTACTGGTGCTGCCTTAGGTGACAACTAGGTTAGTACAAAGAATATGGTTATTTAGTTGTTAACAAATATTTATTGTGAAGGGAGCCCTAATTGTCTAGGGAAATACAAGAGAGGCTCCCACCCCGTATGATGGGTGAGTGTCCATTGAGAAAGGCTAAGAGTATGGAATAAATATTCACTCTTGAATTTATATCATGGTTGGGACCAAAAGTCCTAAATTTTAGAATACATGTGAGATTAGAGGCTAAAATGATTCAGAAGTAGTTTGGACCAGAAGCCAGTCAGTGACCCCATGATGTGGACATTGGTGTTAGAGATCCTTGAATCTCTCGCAAGATTCATAGAAGGACTCGCCACGTGGTTGGGTGAATGAAGCAATGTCCCCCCTCAACTTAGCAGTCCTTCCTAGTGAGAAATACTTGCTCAAGAAGGCCTTAGAGAGTGTTTCCCAAGTGCCGAAGGCATTTGACTCATTGTTCTGAAGTCAATCTCTAGCTGTATCCTTTAAATAGAATAGGAAGAGCATTAGTTGAATGGCATCAATGGGTGCCCCATTGAGTTTGACTATATTGCACTTTGCAAGGAAATTATGAAGATGCATGTTTGGGTTCTCAGAGGAGTTCCCACTGAACTGGTCTCTCTCAAATGGAGAGATAAGTGCTAGTCGCAACTTGAAGTTGTGTGCCTTAACGATCAGATTCACTATGGATGAAGTGATACCTGATGATCGCAGCATGGCATAATCTCTCAAGACTCGATTATCTCTTCCAGCCATCACAGCTTCAATTTTCTTCTTCCTTCGAGTGCCACTATGCCTCCGGGTAGTAGCTTCAATATCAAGATCCAAGGAAATAAGATTTTGATTCCCCTGACTTTGCTTATGCATACAAAGTAAGAACTATACCAAGCATAAGCAGGTCCAAATAACGATAAAGAAAAACAAAGGAGGAAGAAGGGAAAAAAAAGCCTAATCTTGAGCATTATAGTTGG
>NCQV01136725.1:8643-24331 GCA_002740545.1 Lophocereus schottii | reverse complement strand
TTGCTGCCTTTCACAGCGAAATCCTTTTTTATACAACGTACTCTCTTTTTATTTGAATTCCTTAGGGATTCCCCCGTTCAAGCGAGTTCACTCCTTAAACTGTATTTTCATAATTAAAATAGGCCATCGTTCAATAATAGCTATGGCTACTATTAGTTACAAACATGAAAACTTCTTTTTTCAAACTCACCCTCACTCGTAAGATGAATCATAATAACATAAGAGGGAAGGCAGTTTGCATGTAACACATTCAAACACTTCATAATTAACTCAGTAGAATAAGCACATGGCCTCGTAATCCACATGATTGCGATCAATCACAACCCAGGCTCCCTCCTCGCACAACACCGACTACACGAAACCTCAAAACTCTCATTAGTTCAACCTCAAGTTATCCAACTACCATCTCAGTTTTATTTCTATAATTACAACATATTATCATAAAAGCCCATAAATAAATGTGTAATAAGGCTTATGTGCTTACTTGAGCAAGCAGCATCATCTAGCAGTGCATTACCGCAAGCATATATACAACCACGTATACACATACATCTATTGCTTTAACTTGAAATAATGCTTATGAACCAACTTAAACTAATTGGGGCATGAATCTTATTGAATTTGTATTTCATAATAGAAGGTAACATGTCATGTTCATGTCTTTTTCAAGCATAATTTAACTAAATGGACAAGCATTTATTTCAAGCATTCATATGATATTTCAAAGCTACTATTCCAACATGAATTAACTACTATACAAGCATCGATTTGAGGTGTTAACATGTTAATTCGAAGCTACTGATTACGCATGGATTAACTACTATACAAGGATCGATTCTGAACATGTTTGGGTTGTTGCCGGGGTTACTTTTAAACACGAACCAAGCCACTTAGCATGCATCTAATATAGGCATTTTTAGTTCATTGCGAAGTTGCTTTCAAGCATGAATTAGTTAACTTAACGAGTATCAATTCGAAGTATTTGTATATTATTTCGAAGCTACTTATAAGCATGTATTAACTGAAATAACATATATCAATTCGAAGCCATTTTCAAGCGTTAATTAACTAAACCGATATATATCGATTCAAGGCATCGTTAGGTTATTTTGAAGTCACTTTCAGGCATGAACTAATTAAACTAACATGTATCTATTTAAACTAAATTCATCTGAAATAGGACATGCATAATCTCAATTAATTTAACTAAACCTAAGCTTACATGCGTCCTAACTTAAGTGCTAAAATAATTTCGAAATTACCAATACTTAGGAGTCAAGAAACACCCACCTGGACTCCAACCTGGGGACTGTTCTAAGCGCTTTCGAGCTCGATTTGGATACTGGAAAATCACAATTCTTAACCCAATTAGTCCTAAACGCATGCCTAATAGCTGAGACCAAACCCTACCTCGAATGTCTTGCTTGAACTGAAACCCTAGCTCCTGAATTTAAGCCCCTTTGCATGTGGTTTGGGTCGAGATTGACAACTCAATTTATAGAGGAGGTTGGTTTTGGGGGTTTTTGGCCGGATTCTGGCATGCAGGTGGCGGTTTGAGGCAAGCAAAATGAGGCTGGTCTGGCTCTGATTTGCGGTGAGAAGTGGAGAAAATGGGTTAGTGGAGGTCGGCGGCGATGGGGCCGTGCACAGGGGACCACCATTGTCCCTCTCTCGCCGGTGACACGTGCTGGAGGAAGGGTAACGACTGGCTATTCTGGGCTTGCGTGTGGACGAAGAAGAGAGAGTAAGATGCCAAGGTGGGGATCGGGTTTCTTGCGTCCTTCTGCCCGAAAATTTGCGCCCCTCCCTTTTACTTTTTTTTCTTTTTCTTTTTTTGTTTTGATTACTAAAATAGCTAGATCTGATCCCAATTTCGTTAATGCTCACTCTAGGTTCGGGTTGAAACGTTCTAAAACCGCGTTCTAACTAGATTCGAGAAACGACTAAATAAATCAAACATGATTTTGGAGGCTTAGGTTAGCATCAACTCAAAAATTTTCTAAATAATTAATGATAATAATAATAATAATATAAATAGAGACAACATATTCTTTTTAATGAAATTATTATACACATGAGCACATCGGTAATAATTTAATTCATATACTTGATAAAAATACAAATTTTATAACGTAAAAGATAAGATAGTCGGGTTAACTTAAAATAAAGAAGGTAGGTCTTACATAAGACTTAACGTCGAGCAGTTAAATTAAAGGTACCCACTGGGGTCCCTTTAGAAAGAAAATGGGGCTAACGAAAAGGCAAGGACCATTACATCAATCAAGGAAGCATTTATAAAACAGTCATCGTTCACTGGAAAATCATTTAAAATTCAATAAAAGCTCCTTTCAAGAGTACGTGCACTTTTCCAAGTGTTTTCACTAGTGTAGTCCTCCAATGAGGAGTTTTCATCACATAACAAGAAGAAATTATTTCATAGAGCGTCGGATTCTCGTATTTGTGCTTGTTCAAGTGAGGTTGTCGCTCACATTTCATAGAAATGCCCGTGGCCTTTCATATTCAATGGACATTCATGCTCGTCGGGAGCTTTTAAGCTTTCCACTTCTGGGTCTACACCCTAGTAATCAGGGTTCTCGTTGGTCCCTAAACTTATATTCTGCCCTCGTCAGGGACCTTTTGGGTTCCCACTTCTGCAGTTGCTCCCTAGGAATTAGGGTCCCCGTTTACTAGGACTACTCCCCAAACTTTGTGTTCTACCCTCGTCAGGGTCTTCTAGGTTCCTACTTCTAGGTCTACTCCTTAGGATTTCAATAGCACTATCCTCCTAGCCCATAATCATTCAGATGCATCTCACTTTAAACACATTTTGCATAGAAGTTCACATTGTTTCACAACAATGTCATTTCCATTCTTAAGGAGGCGAAAATGCCTTCTATAATTAGCATATAACCACTCATTCGGTAAACTATACTTGTACATGACCTAATGACTAAGTGAGCATTTACTTTTCAAGGAAAGGAATATTAAAACGCCTTTTAGAAATCACTAATTTGAAACCTTTGTGTAACTAAATTCGCTAAAAAGCATTCTTATCAAAAGAATGGTCTGACAGCCATAATTAACCACAAGGCTCAAGAAGTTTTCCATATCACAGTAGTTGACATACATACTTATCAATGCATGCCTTCAAGCAAAAAGCAAACATATTGATTACCAATTGAAGTTGTTCCAACTCAATAGCCCTTTTTAACAGCTTCTAAAAACAATTATGGGATCATTAAACATTCAAATTATTTGTTTAAGGAATCAGGATGTTACTTTAGTCATTATAACAAAGAAAGGACTCTTAAGCTAATTACGAGACGAATTTAATTATTTGAAAGCCTAAATGTAAGAATGATAGGGCATGGTTAAAGTGAAACAAGTGAGATTCAACCAAAAAGACTCCTAGTTCACAAATCATTTAGTATGAGACCTTTTAAATGCATAAGTAGCTTGGAACAGCTAAGATTGAAATGCTTTGGCATATAACTCAATCAAGACAAAAACACATAGCACACATATGAATCATAGGCTAACAAAATCACAACTTGATTCAACAGCATGCAATCGCAAGCCCAAACATTCGACATGTGCATCTAATCACAACGATAACTGAAACAAGTTCAAGGTTTATGCAGTGCAAGTTCAATCACGGAAATAAGCGCACAATTAGCATAGCTCAGTGCTTTTATAATTTACAGATTTAAAACACTCAAACCTGAACTCCCTCTTCACAGCACTGACCACATAATTGACCTCAACACGTATTATTGTAACCCAAATTTATAAACCAACCTTTTTTTGATATTCAAACTCCCAAATTTTGCTTCAATTCATCTCCTTTCAAGCTCAAAGATCATAAACATGCGCAAAGCTTTTAAAGATACTTAATTTAAGACTACAATAATCACTTACTTGCTAGTCAAATATTCTCAATCCATCCAATTTCCAATCTCATTGTTGGATTATGGTTTATAATTATGGTTTATGCATAATTTAAAAAATGATTTGCAAATTAGTAACTAATTTAAGAAGCTAAGAATCACCTACCTCGATTCCAATCTAAAGGACCTATTTTAGGGTTTTGTTTGGGTGGTTTTCAGGGGGCCTGAGTCACGAGTCTTACCCTCCTCTTGCTTCTGGTCGTGGATCTCAGCCAGAATGTCATTGCCTATACACGCCACCTCCACCCACTCGATCTCCTTGTTGCTGTGCACTGCCATAATGGCCGGTGGTGCCCGTTCATGCTCCGCAACTAGGTGGCCAACCGGTGGTTGCTGCTGGGGCCAACCTGCCGAGTGACATTACATTTCACTAGCCAATATCTCCCTTAATCCTGGTCTCCCTTTTTTCTCTCTTCCCGTGCCTGTGGGAGAGATAATTAGCAGGGCATGATCGGTAATTAGCTCGCCGTGTGCTGCTGGCGCTTGATCGCCTTCTCTCTCCTTCACACACACTCTATCTCTCTCTCTCTCTCTCTCTCTCTCTCTCTGTGTGCCAGGCTGGGGTAGCAGAAGGCCCTCCCCCCTGATGCTTCCCCATAAAAGTGAAGGCTGCTTAGCCCCTTTTTAACTTCGTTTTTTCTTTTTTTTTGCTGTTTATTATCAGGTAGAAATGCGTTCAGCGTAAATTAACCTAACCTCGATTAATCTTAATCCCAAATATCATAATTCAACTTACCAATTTTTGAGTAATCATGCTCAACTTAAGTTTTAACAAGCCCTCTAATTTCAAGTAATAGCACAATCAAATTGGGAAGAATTATAAAATTGCTTCACACAAATTAATATGCTTGATGAATGCACTAATATTCGATCGCCTAACATAGCTCAAATGAATAAAACATAATCAATGAAGCTATAATCTAAATGGTTATGCCGAAATTTAAATTTTCAGTCATTATATTCTCCCCTTTTAAAAGAATTTTGTCCTTGAAATTCTAAAGTCTAGGGCACACTACGGAAGGATTTGATGCACATGACATAATCCATCTAAACTCATAATAGAGTCCAAATTTGAAATTTAAAACTAAATATAGAGCTCTTCAAATCGATAAAAAAAAGGTTTATGGTATCTAGTCTCCTCCTCGCCAACCATCTTTAAGGGTTTACTCACTTTATTAAGGCTCTAAGGACAAACCATATGGGGCATTGATAACCATATCCAATTTGCTTTTAAGCAGACACATAGTTTTAGCCTTATACCAAAAAGAAAAAGTTAATATTCAAAGGTTTTTCCACTTTACACATTATAATAGGGAGTTAAAGCCAGCCCAATACAATCAAACTAAATTAATTTCATTTCAATTAATCACCTTAACAGCTATGTTTCATCATTTAACAATCAATCGATATGGTAAAGACTCCCAGCCGTGAATACATCTAACATATCTTCATGTCACATGACGTGCCTAGGAAACTACATATTTGTGTAAACACAAGTCTCTATGATCACGAAGTACTTGTACGCAGAATGGTAGCATGGACACAAGACAAATGAGGCAATCCATAATAATAATGATAATTTATGCAATAACTCACAAAAGGACAATACTAAAGTTGCACCATGAAGATTATCACTTTATATATGGTACTCTTAATCATGTTATCCCTTGACACTCCTATCAGTCAAGCCAACAGACATTTGACATGCACCCATTCATAAATCATAGACTCATGTGTCCAACTACAATCATGGGCACACCAGCATGCGATATGATCAAGCATAGAATACAGGGGTTGTACATGCGAATGCAAGTTCCTATAGTCACCACATCATGCATTAAATATATGTGCATATAGGTATTCATGCTGTAATATGAGATAAAGAGTTAATGACGTGTAAATAACAATGCAGAGATCATTCTGAAAAATAGATCTCATAAGTTAAATCATTTGGCCAATTTGGTTACCTGCATAACCAAACTCCAGTCACGCAATCACTAAGGAGTTCATTTACTAAACAACTCACTCATAAGACTTATAAATGACCAAGCATAACAAACCTAAGTAACTATATATGCTTCCATGGCCTTTTCATTCTACAAAACGTCAAGATCATGTATTCAGACACACAGACTCATGGCAATGTCACATAGGAGTACATTTAGTCAAGTTCATGTCAGTGCAACCCTCACTTGTAATTTTTGGGTCAAAAGTATATCTTGAGCCTTGCTAGAAATATTTAGGAGCTAGCCACTATCAAGCTAACAATGGTTTAGGGTTTAGAATGACGGGATTGTTCGTCCTTTAGATATACGCCCAGGTTCTTAGGACACCTTGTCACATAAGATGGTTGTAGGACTCTTAAGAAGTTATAGTACAGAAAGGAAGGTCTAACCTCCTATAAAAAATTTAGACTTTAGCATTTGGTGTTAATACTTAAGAAAGTACCAGAAAGGTATGGATTATTACCCAAGGAGGTGACACATGGGGTGCGACAATTCCAAAATCTGCCAGGCTCTTGCTCTTTTTTCCTTTCTTGGTGTATTAGGGTTTGATATTGCTAGGACATTACCAATACCATGACAAGGATCGCATTATGTATGATAGTACAGACGAAAAGGTTTAACCTCCTATGAAAAATTTAGACTTCAGCATTTGGTCTCAATACTTAAGGAAGCACCAAAAAGGTATGGATTACGACCCAAGGAGGTGACACACAGGGTACGACAATTCCAAAATCTTCCAGGCTTTTCCTCTTATTCCCATTCTAAATGTATTAGGGTTTGATATAGCCAGGACACTATCAATACCATAACAAGAATTGCATCCTGTATAACAGTAGGTATAATACCTAGTTAACTCATAAGTAATAATAGTTACATCATGGGACACAGGGAATATATTTCATGTAAAAAGCAAATCAGATCGTGACCACATATGAGCAATAATGGGAAGTATGCAGAATGCTTCGGAAAACACTTAAGCATTATTCAAAAAACTCTATTCATCACCTTAATTAGAAAGCAGGTACATGAAGGCCTCACTTGTTTTCATTGAAACAATTCAGAATTCACATAAAGGGGGTAATCATTTAGTAGAACTATCAAACTTGAAGTAAACCCTATCTTTTTTTCTCAATTGTTCATCATTAATAAATCTAGAGATATTCACATCTTGATATTCACATCTTTGTATGTATACAACTGTAAACAACTTCAAATCACATATAAGAGTTCACACTCATGAATTTAACGCACGGATTTCCTTAGAATAGATGCAAAAAACTGCTCTGACGTACCCCACTTTCTGTGGAAATAATTTTTAGGGGACCATGTTATTATAATGTATTCTGAGGTGCCTAATATTGTCAGGTAATTATTAAGAGGGTACTTTCTGGTGATAAATGTGTAAGTGCCAATAAGTTTTGGTGTGAATTGTAATTTTAAGCAAGTTAAGGTCAATCTTCCCCTGTTGGAAGCGATTAGACAGACCTCGGCCTATGCTAAGTTCCTTAAAGACATGCGCACTTTTAAAAGAAAATCTAAAGATCATAAGTCTAAAAAGGTTCTTGTAAGTGAACAAGTGAGTTTGATTCTGAAATGTGATACTCCACCTAAGTTCAAGGATCCTAGTGTCCCTACCATTTCATGTTTTATTGGCAATCACAAAATTGAAAAGGCGCTTTTAGATTTAGGTTCTAGTGTCAATTTGATACTATATTCTGTTTACTTAGAGTAGGGATTAGGTGAACTGTAACCTTCCAACTGTACCCTTCAGCTTGCTAAATAGATCTCTCTTATTTTAGGTTCTTTCCTATTGACTTTGTTATATTGGACATGGACCCTAGTCATGCTTCTAAATAGATCTCTCTTATTTTAGGACGTCCCTTCCTAGCCACAGCTAATGCTACCATTAACTGTAGGATGGGAGTGATGGATGTCTCGGTCATAAACATAAGGTTTAGTCTTAACATTTTTAACGCTTCTACTCAACCTGTATTTGAAGATGAATTTGAATGCTTCTTTGTTGATGTGAGTGATGAAATGATTGAAGAGGCTGTGTTGGCTATTCTGAGCAATGATCCCTTAGAAATCTATCTTTCCCATGAGGATTTGAGATTGTTTGGCTTAGGAAGTATGATAGGTGAGATGAATTCTGCTATTGACTCCACTCCTCCTCTCGAGTCTTCCTCCTAGGTGTCCACTTATGCACCTCTTCCCGTTTGGCTAGTTCTCCTATGCCACCTTCTCTTGTTTCTCCACCTAAACTTGAGTTGAAACCTCTTCCTGATTCACTCAAGTATGTGTTTTTGGGTCCCAAAGAGACCCTACCTGTTATTATATCTTCTCTTCTATCTTGTGATCAAGAGGAAGAATTGATTCGTGTTTTTTCTGATCATAAGGGTGCTATTGGATGGTCTGTTGCTGATTTGAAAGGGATTAGTCCTACAATTTATAGGCACAGAATTCATTTAGAGGATGATGCTAAACCTATTAGGCAAATGCAATGTGGACTGAACCCCCACATGAAAGAAATTGTTCAGAAAGAGGTAGTAAAGGTTTTAGATGCAGGCATTATCTACCCTATTTCTAATAGTCAATGGGTCAGTCCATTACAAGTGGTCCCTAAGTAATCAGGCATAACTGTGGTTAAGAATAATGAAGGTGAACTAATTCCCACTAGACAGACCACGGGGTGGAGGGTGTGCATTGATTACAGGAAATTGAATTCTGTCATAAGAAAGGACCATTTTCCCCTCCCATTCATTGATCAAATTTTGAAAAAGTTAGCTGGACAAAGTTTTCACTGCTTTCTAGATGGGTATTCTGGTTACAACCAAATACCTAGCTATCTTGAGGACCAAGAGAAAACCATATTTACATGCCCATCAGGTGCCTTTGCTTATCGAAGGATGCCTTTTGGGTTGTGTAATGCACCTTTCACATTCCAGAAATGGATGATGGCCATATTTTCTGATTATATCGATAATTTCATGAAAGTGTTTATGGATGATTTCTTTGTTTTTGGTTCTTCTTTTGATGTGTGTCTTGTTAATTTATCCATTGATCTGAAAAGATTTAAAGAAGTGAATCTTGTTTTGAGTTGAGAAAAGAGTCATTTCATGGTCCAAGAAGGGATTGTTTTAGGACATAGAGTGTTCGGAAAAGGGATTGAGGTTGATAAAGTAGAGGTTGATCTAATTTCTAATTTGCCTGTGCCTTCTTCTGTGAAGCAAGTCAGATCTTTCCTTGGTCACGTTGGTTTCTATAGGAGATCTATTAAGGATTTTAGTAAAGTGGCTCGCCCACTTACTAATCTTCTTACCAAGGATTCTCCTTTTGTGATTGATGAGTCTTGTGTGCAAACTTTTAAAAAGCTTCGATCTTTGTTAGTGTCAGCTCCTATTGTGCAGCCCCCTGATTTTTCTTTGCCATTTGAGATCATGTGTGATGCATCTGATTTTGCTATTGGGGCTCTTTTGGGTCAAAGGGTGAATAGAATGCCTCATGTTATATACTATGCAAGTAGAACTCTAATTGAAGCTCAAAAGAAATTATTCTACTGAGAAAGAGTTGCTGGCTTTTATATTTGCACTTGATAAATTTCGTCCATACCTTTTGTGTTCGAAAGTGATTGTGTTTACTGATCATGCTACATTAAAACACTTGTTGGTTAGAAATGACACTAAACCAAAACTCATTAGATGGATTTTGTTGCTCCAAGAATTTGATGTTGAAATAAATGATAGGAAAGGATCTGAAAATTCTGTTGCCGACCACTTGTCTACAATGTTTACTTAATATACTGATGACTCAGTTGGCTTTTCTGATCACTTTCCTGATGAGCAACTATTTAATGTGTCATATGCCCCTCTCCCTTGGCTTGCTCACATTGTGAATTACCTTGTGACTGGGAAGATCCCCCTCACTGGTCCAAACAAGAGAAAGATAGGTTCTTCTTACAGGTAAGACATTACTATTGGGAAGATCCTTATCTTTTCAAACATTGCCTTGACCAAGTGGTCTGTAGATATGTCCTCGAGAGTGAAATCCACAGTATTCTCACCTTTTGTCACTCTTATGCTTGTGGTGGCCGCTTTGGAGGTCGTAAAACAACTACTAAAGTCCTACAAAGTGGGTTTTTTTGGCCCACTCTACTTAGAGATGCTCACCAATTCTGTCTTACTTGTGAACGTTGTCAACGTACGGGTGCCCTGTCCCGTCATGATATAATGCGCCTTTCTTCTATTATAACTGTTGAGATATTTGATGTGTGGGCCATTGATTTCATGGGTCCTTCCCGCCCCCCGTCTTTTGGCTTTGAATACATACTGGTTGTTGTTGATTATGTGCCAAAGTGGGTGGAAGCCCAGGCTACTAGGACCAATGACCATAAGGTTGTGGTCAAATTTTTGAAAGAATACATATTTTGTCAATATAGATCCCCTAGAGCCCTTATTAGTGATGAAGGGATTCACTTTTGTCATTGATCTTTTGAGGCTTTGCTTAGGAAGTATTATGTAACTCATAAAATAGCCACCACTTATCACCCTCAACTAGTGGTCAAGTTAAGGTGTCTAATCATGAAATTAAGTCTATCCTTGAAAAAACGGCTTGACCTGATAGAAAAGACTAGTCTTTGAGATTGCATGATGCTCTTTGGGCCTATCGTACTGCTTATAAGACTCCCATTGGGATGTCTCCTCACCGGCTTCTTTTTGGTAAGGCTTGTCACTTGCCAGTTGAGTTAAAACATCGTGCTTCTTGGGCTATTAAAGCATTTAATTTTGATATGCAACAAGTAGGTTCTAACCACAAACTTCAATTGAATGAGTTGGATGAATTGCGTAATGAAGCCTACGAGAATACTAAGACTTATAAAGCCAAAACCAAAGCTTTTCATGATAAAACGATTTCTTGTAAATCTTTTAATCAAAAGGCTTGGCTTTTTAACTCTAAGCTTAAGCTAGTTCCTGGCAAGTTGAGATCTTGATGGGATGGTCCTTTTGTTGTCCAACAACTGTTTCCTTCTAGGACGGTCCGAATTTTGGATCCCCAAGATGGCAGAGTTCTCATGGTTAATGGTCAACGTTTGAAACCTATTGTGACTCATGATATTAACCCTGGTTTGATTGAATCCATCAACTTGGTCGACCCTGTCTACTATGATTAATGGGTAAGGCATTATCTGGCTAAAGACATTAAACTTAGCGCTTATTCGGAGGCAACCCAATCTTTTTAGGTGATTTCGAGCCTTTTATTTTTATTTTTATTTTTATGTATTCTATCAAGGTGTGCTTGTGTTTTTAAGTGTGATTCTTCACTTGGTTTTGGCTCTTGAGGTTGGTGACGGCTGTGAAGGTGCATTGGGAGATTGATTATTGAGCTTTAATGGACATAACTTCCTCGTGCTGTCAGGCTGTGTTGCTCTTTTGTTCATTTCCCTCTATCTTATTGTTTTCAACATTGAGGACAATGTACAACTTAGGTGTGGGGGGAAGGCAAAATAAAAATATTGAGGAAAATTGAAACTTGAAAATTTGTGGGTGAATTTGATTTTGGGAAGAGTTTGAGTGTTCTAATTGTGTGTGTTTCATTCCTATTATGTGGATTTGATTCATGTGACCCATGCTCACTAGAGATTATTTCTAGCTTTGACTAGTTGAAGGCTAAAATTTTTGCTGTGCTAATGTCACTATGTAGCTGAATTTTGAGTTTGAGATGTAACCCCATTTACAATGTCATGTTGAGTATTCCATAAGCATTGAGACCCCCATTGGCTTTTCAAAAAAAAAAGGAAATGCAATAAATCGAATTAATTGAGTTCTGGTTTCAGTACCAATGTTCAGGTCCTATCTTTATTCATATCTTTAATTGCCTGAATATGTACTAAGTGTTTCTGTGAGTGTTACCTTTATGCATATCTTTATCCACTCAAGAAAGCACATGAGATCAAGTAAATTTTGAAATAATAAAAGAAAAATCAAAGTCTCAAAAAGAAAAAGCAAATCAAAAAAATTGATTTGACATTGCGGACTCCATTTTAAAAGACGCTCTTGTGATTTTTATCATAGGGGGTGAAATTTTCTACTTACAGTTTGCTACATGGTTTCGTTGTGTGCTTAATTTGCTCGAATTTTTGGCTATGGACTAAGTTGGGGTTAGAAATTTTTGATAATGAATTGTGGGTTGGTAGTGAATTGATATATGTGATTTGGAATAGACATTTATAATTGGGTCACTTGGTTTTCTTCCCTGATCTTATTCTTCTTGATGGTTTAAATGAATACATGCATTATTGGTGTTCTTTGCTCAAGGACCAGCAAAGTTTTGGTGTGGGGGAGTTGATAGTTGATAGTTGATATTTTATATATAATTCTCTCCTTCATAATACCTAAGTAATGCATAGTTTATGAAATTTTCAGGTAAAAAATAAAATAGAAGAATTTGGACTCGGATATCTCATATGTGCAATACCTACAATCCGAGCTCAAGCCCAAAGAAAAAAAAAACAAAGAAGAAAACAGGAAAAAAAGAAACAAAGGCCCAATTATCTACCCCAGTTCGCGGCCCAAGCCTGTGAGGCGCGGCCCGGCAAACACGGCCCAGTGGTGCAGTGAAGCTCTAGGCCCCAACATCCCCCCAGCCTGCTCCTCCTCTCATTCTCTCTTCACGCCCAGCCTTGGCCTGCCTTCCCAGTAGCTCGGCCCAATCTCTAACCCAGCCACCTTGCCCCCAGCCCCTTTCTTTTGCTCCTTGTCTTTCTCCCTCCCTATGGGCCTAGTGCGTGGCCCATGTTGTAGCCTCAGCACCCCATATTAGCCCAACTGTTTTGTTTATTCCTCCACGTGCATCACTTGTTAACCTAGTCAAAAGCTAATTAAATTTGATGCTTATGACTAGCCATGTTCATGCATGTAACATCCCAAAATTAATTGGAATTGATTCTCATTAAATCTGGGGTATCCAAAGGGGTTGGATTTTCCACTATAAAAGGGGCTATGGGTTGACACACACTCACACATCCATATATGCATTCTTCTCATTCTCTTATCTTCTATATTCTATTTTCTTTAGGGAGTTGAGAGTATTATTATAAGACAAAATCATTTGGGTTGAGGGGTTAAGAAGAAAATAAGCTTCGTTGGCTATTTTTCTCTTCTCTTCTCATCTTATTTGTGAGTCAAATTTAAGAGTTTACATTTGATTATATCATTTGTGTAATCGAGTACAAAGTTTGAATATAGGAAGTGAAATATACCAACTCTAATAGTGTTTTCACTAACTATGGCCGGCTAAACTACTCATTATAGGATTAGGATGGATCCTTGGTAAAAATATTCTTTTGCTAATTTCTTATGGGGTTATTTTTGTCTCTTTTACATAATCTTGAGTTTATATTTGATCATAATCTATTTATGCAGCTTAATACTAATGTTTAATCATGTTGATTACAATAGTTTAATTTGCTTTCTCAAATGAATATTAGACTTTGTAGGCTAATGTGATGATTATGTAATTGGACTTAAAATTATAATTATTTCAATTAAATAATTTATGCTAGAAATTAGATGAGTTATGTCTAAGAAGAATAATTCATGCTAAGCCACTAGATAATTAATCTCATTCGATAATAATAACCTTCTTTTTAACTTATGGCCTAATGCTTGTAGCTTGAAATGAACAAGTAATAAATTGAATCCCCATTTGAATTAGTAAATCAATATTGGCATCAAAAGTGAAATCCAAAGCCTTAGATCTTTCTTCTATTGATTTCTCTCCAATCTCTTGACTTTTTTACTCTTATTTTGCTCCTTAATTCATTTTGATAATTGAACTCATAAATTGAATTATTCTTTACAATTAGAAACGATAAATTTAAAATCGCTATTGTTTCTCGTGGGATCGTCACCCCTATACTCGCTTGTCTACAATTAACCTTGTGTACTTGCAAGTAAAAAGGGTTTTAAAACTAAACATAAAATCCACGTCAATAGCTTACTTTTTCAATCAATCAGTTTGCTCTAGTCATATAATAGTCAAGCAGTCGGGTCAATCAGCACGTCAGGACCACATTGCACCAAGCAGTACATCTCATAAAATTTCAACACTCTAGACGTACATGAAAATGCAAGACTTACGTCATGACCTGTGGTCACAGGACCTTGCTTTGATATCATTTGCAGTGCCTTTATCCCCGAGGGTTAGGGACATTAGTGTTTTTCGTAAATTCTGGGATAAAAAGGATAAAGATCTGCCTAAAAACTTAATATTTCCAAGGCTTAAAGCCTTAAGTTAGTTCCCTGCAACAAATATAAGAAAAAAATATATGTTCATAAGCTCAACGGCTATAAGCCGGAGATAACAACTCTACAGGCCACCCGCCCAAAGTACACCAAATATAAAATTCATAATAGGAAAGAAATAAAAGGTACAATTCAATGGACACACCCGAAGTACTGGGTTTTACATCCAAAAATAAACAGCTCTAGTGAAAAAGATGATTGACTTATCATATGATTGGCTCACATGGCCACATGGCCATATAGAGCAACAGCTATTTAATATGCAATCTATGGACTAACATATTCAATTTTACGTAAGGTCAAGAACTTATGAGTGCATTACATCACAACATTTGGCTTATAATCTACATATATAACTCTTATGCAAGGCATTCAGCTTGGCTTACATGAACCAACTTCTACATGTCACCCCAAAGACCTGAGAAAAGAGGAAATAGAGAGCGGATGAGCCAACACACGCTCAGTGAATGATCTTTAACCCCCCCAAAAAAAAAAACTATTGCACATAAACTTTTAAGTAGCAGTCACACATGTTTTTACATTTAATATCACATAATAATCAAATAAGGATTCCCATATTCATTATTACCTCAATAACCTTTAGGATTTAAAAGATATTCCTAACCTTCTTCTATTTCATGCACAAGAGTTCTCAACTTGCCTAACTATGCCTCTTGTAACTTAGGAGAGACGACATCACCTAGCAGGCATACTAGACTCAATAGTGACCTCACTCTTACAAAATTTCAGGCATTGAGAACAGTGAAGCATTCAGTTCACACATAAACACTTAACATTAAGGAGTTAAATTAAAGTTACCCACTGGGTTCGTTCTCAGAAAGAAAATGGGATTAACGAAAAAAGGCAAGGACCATTACTTTAACAAAGCAAGCATTTATAAAACAGTCATCGTTCACTGAAAAATCGTTTGGAATTTAATAAAAGGTCCTTTCAATAATAAATGCACTTTTCCAAATGTTTTCACTAGCGTAGTCCTCTAATAGGAGTTTTCATAACATAACATGTAGAAATTGTTTCATAGGGCGTCGAATTCTCATATTTGTGCTCGTTCAACTGAGGTCGTCGCTCACATTTTATAAAAATGTCTGGGGCCTTTCATATTCAATGTACGTATATCCTCATCAGTATCTTCTAAGGTTTCCACTTCTGGGTCTACTCCTTAGCAATTAGGGCTCCCGCATATCGGGTTTGGTCCCTAAACTTGTATTCTACCCTCGTCAAGGTCCTCTAGGGTTCCCACTTCTGGGTCTGCTCCCTAGGAATTAGGGTTTTCGTTTGCCGAGCCTACTCCCCAAACTTTGTGTTCTACCCTCATAAGGGTTTTCTAGGGTATCCCACTTCTAGGGCTACTTCCTAGGATTTCATTAGCACCATCCTCCTAGCCTATGCCATTTCAGATGCAACTCATTTTAAG
>NCQV01136700.1:0-13647 GCA_002740545.1 Lophocereus schottii | reverse complement strand
ATCAAGTTTTAGCCCATTTGGATGTCATTTGCTCACCCAAACCCTTTATTAAAGTCAAACTGTCCAAACTGTTTTTCCAGGTTAGATTATACCCGGTTTTGGAAACCCAATTTCCCTAACCTAAAGTACTCCTAGCAACCTGGAATTTTGAAACCAAGATCCCTTTTTGAGTTGGCTAAAAGGGTGGGAAAATAAACCAGAGTCAAACGTGTCCCAAGGAGGCTAAAAGAGAGGAAACTTCTAAAGGTGCTTTCGGAAGTCAGACTGCATCATCTCACTTGTTCTGCTTATAACTCCTGAACGGCTGCACCAATATGAAAGAACACTTTCTAAGCTTTCTATGAAGGTATGTTGGAGCTAATTTGGGTAAGTAGAAAGAGAGTTATGACTGCTGCAATTCGACCCTGCAGAACTGGAAAGCTGGCCAGCAACTGTCACCATCACCTTTTGTACTTTTCTTGTCTTTGTGCTTCCCCTTTTGTCTTGGTCCGATTGACTTGGCTTGTAACCTTTGTAATCTGAATTTTGAGGCTCCCTCCTATATAAGGGACCTTCAGGAATGTAAGAATGCAGCTTGGAACATCAATACAAATGAAATTGAGTGTTATACTCTCCTTTGAAATTCCTAGTTGCTTTAGCTTGAATTGGCAAGTTCAAGTGGTGATATTCTAGGTTCCTTTTCTTGTTATGGTGGTGATTAAATTCTGTATCCATAAGTGAAGAAGGAATAGCCCAACTTCTCCTCTAAGTGGCGCCATTGGCTTATCTTAGACAAGAGGGTTGCATTCTATCTTCCACACCGGTTTGAGTTGCTTGTTCTATTCGATCTTTGGCTTGGTATTTTTTGCAGTCTCCCCCATCTTATATCCTCATTCTCGGCATTCCCTTGGTTGGATACATCATATTGGGTACCTGGTGATGAGGAGGTTGTTCGACCTGCACCCTACCAACCAGCCCCTCGATCTAGTAAAGCAGGACCTCGTTCTTCCTCTCATCCACCCTCACCTAACTATTTTGACCTCCAAGACGCCCTTAGATCCATTCAAGAGGGGTAAGTTTCCCTCTGAGAGTTTGTTGCTTCAGAGAGCACCGCTCTTCGGGACTTTGTCCAAGAGCACCACGATGAGTTTCATGGATTGCTTGCTTCCCAGAGCCAATATTTTCAAGACTATAGGGCATGTCTAGAGACCTAGTGAGACTGGCATATCTCCTATGGACAACCACCCTATTCTCCCCCATCTCCTCCTCTCTGATCTTGTTTTCTACTACTCCAGTTCCCTTTTCAATATTATGTGCCCACATTGAGGGCAATGTATGATTCAAGCACGGGAATGTTAGTTAGTTATTATATTAGGCGTCTAATGCCTGTTTCTGTTTGGTCTGCTTTAGCTTTGTATATATTTTTTGGGGTAGTCTCTGTAGTTGTTGTTTTAGTTTTGTTTAGTAGTGCATTTAGTTTTCTTCTAGGTTGCATTTTAGTTTCTTTCTTTTGTTAGTTTCTTTTCATTTTAGTTTGCATTGTTTGTAGGAGCAAGCATGCATAACACAAAAAAAAAACCAAAAAAGAACCAAAAAAAAGAAAAAAAATCCTCCGATGATGATCTCTATAGATTTGATAGCTTTCTTTGGTTTATGTTTGCGAATGAGTTTTTGAAATGAATTTCATGTTTTGACCACATGTTGGACGTGAATTGATTTTCCCAATGAGTCCTTATAAGATTTTGGCATGTGTTTACTAGTGAGCTAGTTTCGACTTTGCTAGATGTCTTGTGAGACTTTGAGCCCTTAGAGACTGTTTATCATTTTAGTCTCATATTTCTTTCATGTGTGAGTCTTCCTTGACGTGATTTCTCTAGAACTTGCTTTGATTCTTGTTCAAGATCACATTTTGAATATGCATTTAGGTAATATGATTGGGCCATTTTTCTCTCTTTGTTTTGTTTAACACCACAGCCAAATAGCCACCCTAGTTGTGTGCTGTATCCCTTGTTAGTCCTTTTGAACCTGTATCTGTTTTTCTTGATTTGAGCCTCCTATTATACCCTATGGCCAAATACTTGTCTTACCTTTAAGCCAAGGGTAGAGGAGTGTTCTATTCTTTTGCATCAAGTTTGACAGGGCGTTAGTAAGATGGAATGATATCTAAGGATGAGATTTGAGAGAACCTTCATATAAACGTTTCAAGCACATGAGTGCTGAGTGCCACATAACTATAGTGAGGTTCTACCGGTCTTACTAGTTTTGCTTGTGTCATATGTTGAATGACTATTTTTGATAATTTGGGGGATATTGCTTTCAAGATTAGACATTTTAGTCTATTAAAAGTTTTTGAAAATTTCATTCCGTATTCTATTTATTAATGATTTTTGTACCTTTTTGGGCTATCTTTGCTTTGTCATTTGAATGTTACTTATATCTATCCTGAGGAGGTTGTGTATATTTTTAATCCTTGCATTGCTTAAGGGTAAGCAACAGTTTAAGCATGCGGGAGTTTGATAAGTGCTCAATATGTATATCATTTTAGGTCTATTTTGTGTCATTTTTAGGAGAATATTGCGCTTATTGTTGTTATTTACTCTCTTATTCTCGATTTATGCTTGGGTATAGTTGTTTGATTTGTTTTGCAGGATTTTTAGTCTTCTTACCCATTATTTCCCCCTCAATGGCTGTATTTTGACCTCCTCCACAATCATCCATGTTATGCCACGACCGTAAGGCAAAGAATGAGAAAACATCCGGTCCCTGCATAGACCACGGTGGGACCGTGGTGCAATCCAGGGCTGTGATGAGCCTGTAATTATTGCCACTTCATTTTCCCTCAGCTGTGTGGCTGAGATTGACTGAGCTGTTCTATACAATGTGACGTTCTGCAGTTGTCGAGAGGAATCCAAGATTATTGTAAGCAAAGCAATGTGTAGAGTAGCATAGATTAGTGCTTTAATTTCTCAAATTTTGTGGTTTTTAGTTTGGTTTTTGTATTGATGTGAGTCTTGACTGTGAGAGTTTGTTCTTGAGGCGGTTCCGAAGCCCTTGGTTAAAGGCCATCTCAATCAATCCCTTTTTCGCTCAGATTTCACAATCGTTGGTTAGTTTGTTAATCTTTTACCATGTCTGAGTAGTTTTCTTTAGTCTAGGGATTTAGTAGTTTGTGGAATTGTTATTGGGTCATGTTTTAATCTATACAATTGTGCTTATCTTCATGACTGATTTGATTTCATTTTGTCAATTGTTTGGATTGTTGTGAGTTGATTTTTGGCCAAAATTTGCTTGCACGCTTGAAACAATGAATGAAAAACTAAAATGTGACATTTGATTTGTTGGACTTCTTGATAAGATCTAATGTAACTTCGTCCCGAAGGAGAGATTTATATGTTAGGAGGGCTAGTAAGTAATTGAAGACTTTGAACTTGAATTAAGGCAAATTAGTTTGAAAGAATGACTTTTGCTTAGTTTAGACAAATTTAGTTGATTTCAAAATAATAGACTGAGTTTTTTGAAGAGATTACAATTCCTCGAATTTGACCAATTAGAAGAGAGCACATGTTCGTTATTTTTGATCCAATTTCCTTTCACAACTATGAGAATTCCTAGACGTTTTTCCCTTACTAATTTAAAAAAGTTTATTTTGCTATTAAATTGAATCCACTTCAACCAAAACTGAACTTAACACATTCTGATAGGTAAGACTCAGTAAGTTACCATTAGTCCTTGAGGTTGCTCTTGTTAAACGAACTAAAGGCACTCTGCTAAGTTGGCTGTTTTTGCCAGTACCAAAGCCCCATGAGCCTATTATTGAGCATCTTTTAGTCGTTCCCTATGATCGTCTTCAGATTTTAGTACATGCTTATTTATAATGTCAGAAATTGTTATTTCGTCTGCCTCACCTCTGTGATCATCAACATGTTACTCTTTATAACTTGGATCGTTTTTTGCTTCAGCAGTTTCTTCTTCAGCAGTTTCTTCTTCATCCGAACCATTAGAAAGTTAACCTTAGAGATGTGACCTTTCTGTACTATAGCCTTTGATAATGCTTGTATCCTCCGTGCTCACCTAGCAAGGAATGCCCTCTTCTTTGGCTCTCCTTCTTTCTTTCTTCCAGCTTCTCCCCTCTTTACTTGTTGCCAAGTCTGGCTGGCAATTTTTCAGTAGTTTTTTTTCCTTATCTTGGGGCTTCTCAGGAGATTTCCCACCTTTTCATCCTCACTTGTAGCCTTTTCAGCAGCGTTCTGCTTGTTGCTCTTCTTCCTCTGCTCCACTTTCCACGACACAATCTCAGACGCTCTTTTTTTTAGTTCAAGCTGAATCATTTCTTCAAGCTGTTGATTTCCATAATGAATAAGATGGCTAAGGATTATCTTGAATAATAATTTTTGAGAGCTCAAAAATACATTTCACTTATGTGTATATGTGACAATTTATGTTTATTTGATTGCTGTTTTTTTTTTTTGTCTTGTTTGTAACTAGATAAAAAAAATTTATTTGGGTGAATTAGCTTAGGAATATGATATCATTAATAGAATATAGAGTCCTAGATTCAATAGTTGTCCTTCTCGGTTTATGATTTCACATTTTACTAAGTTTATGTTCGCATAACTTATTAATATTGCTTTATCCTTCTTCCCTATTCCTATGCTCAATGTCCTCATTTCTCCTTCCTCATTAGCAGCCCCACTCTTTGTTTTCTTTTGGAGTTTTAATAAAAAGGTAAGGTGGTGGATAGCATGATGCTCAGAATACCTAGAGATTGATATGTCAAGGAGGGAGGGGAAATAAAATTATGAACTAGTTGCAAATTCGTAAAGGGGTTATGTGAGCCAAAGGCTACCTCTTGTCTCATTTAATGACCAAGTTGTCCATAGAAATATAATTAATTTAGGTAAAATGTAACTAAAGAAGTTAAATTCGTATTGCTCTCCCAGGACTGCATTAGAGGGGAAAAATCACTTTGGCCAAAAATAATGATTGTTCCCAATTTTCATCAAGAAATACGCTTTATGGTTCCAGTAGGAACCAGGATATAGCAGAATCCATAATTTCATGATTCCCATATGAATTTAGATCAGACAGGATCTTTTTGTTTTTTTTTCTTACCAACATAGGATGGGATCTGATGTGATCCAAAATTTTGATTAAACATTGAACCCGACTTGAGATTTTAGTTCTTCTTGTGATTTACCATCTCTTTTGGTTACTTCCGTAACAGACTTGGAGATAGGAACTGGAGATTTTTCATCAAAACATAAAACATCCATCCTTCATTGTAGTTTTACCTTGAGTTTTGTTAACTTGAACTTGAAGAGAAAGCTATCCAAACTCTTTGAATCCAAATTTTCAATTCTCCAATTCTTCTTGTACTTCTTCTTGTTCTTCGCAATAAAAAAAAATTTTTTTTTTTGTTCTGTTCGCTTTTTTTTTGGGCTTTCTTTCCCCCTTTTGTAATGGGATAGATGCAAAGTAGTTATCTTTTGCTCAATGTGAATAGGAAGATGATGGGAAACATGGGAGGCCCATGATCATTAATCTCTCCTTGTTTGCTTCCTCTGACAACTGCTCAAAATTTAAATTAAAAAAATGTGTGATCTTTGCATGTTGATATTGCCACGAGGTTTTAAGGATGACGTGGCTTTGTCCCCCTTAACTCTTTTCTTTGCCCCTTTCTTTTTGTTATATATATATACATATATATATATATATATATATATATATATATATATATATATATATGTAAATTTATATATATTAATATATATATATACGCACACACACACACATATATATATATAGACACACACACACACACACATATATATACATATACACACTCAATAATAGGGAGAGCCGGATCGTCATTGGCCCCACTTAATTACGAACGGATAAATAGTGCAATACATGATTAGTTCATGATTGTACCAAGATTAATAATGGCCTAATTTTTGAATAAGCACATGAACTGGATTACTAAGGCATGTAGGCCATTTATACGATCATGAACTGAATCACTATGGCTAGCTTAATAATGTCCTACTATGTATATAGCAAGATTTTTTTTTTAATTCAAATTAAGATTAGTTGTGCTAGGGGTCTAAACATTTACATAGTTCTTTCTACTTATATCCAGGTCATGGTACCATTTTTTGGTTAAAAATAACTAAATTTCAAAACACGCCCATAGCAAATTTATAAATGTTAATTTTTTACAAAGTTAGACCCATCAAAACTGCACATTCAATAGCCTTCTTTAGTCTGTTTTGATAAGAAGCTACTTTATAGCGATAGAATATAAAAAGCAACTCAGTAACGATTTTTGAAGTTGGACTAGAATTAGTACCTGTTAATAAGCAGTACCTTCTGTTTGTTTGAGGAACATAGTCCCACTATTAACGTCCTCAATCATATTTTTGATAGTTTTATAAATTTGTTCCTCAGTCAGATCATTTTGGCACCTGCAATGAAAGCAGAAACTTATGTATAAAGCATAGAAAAAATAGTACAGTTCTATTGATTCATAAAATATGATTGATCACAAATCATACTTCAAATGATCACTAATCACAACTGCATCGATCACAAATACTAAGCATATGATACCAAGTGCAAGGGTATGGGAGTTAATTTATTACGTATAGCATGTGTGCGTGTGTTTGTGTTGGTGGGTGCAAAGGTCTGTTACTGATAAGTTGAAAGTAGAAATTTATGTATAGTAGGATAGCAGAATAAGCTAGTTTTCTTCTATGACTTCATAAAATATAATCAATCACTAATCGTGTTTCAAATTATCACCAATCACAACACTATTTATCACAAATTGCACCTCTATTGATCACCAACATGGAAATGGTTGATTTGTAGGAAAATCATAGGAAGTCAAAATGTATATTGATCACTAAATTAATGTCTATCAATCACAAATTAGACAAAACATTTAATTGTAAGAAATTATACAAAAAAGGCATCATTTACAGAATTGATCACTAATGATATTCAAAATGAGTACCAGTCACAACTAGGGCTATAAAAGTCTAGCCCAACATAATAACCCGATCCGAATTTACTGAGAGAAACATGAACCCGACCCAAACCGAACCGAACCGATTTTGACTCGAAATCGACATGATTTGACCATTTAGTGTGAAAACTTGTTTTTTTTTCTGTTTTAAGCAAATCTAAGCTATTTTTAATGCCGATACGAAATTGACCCGTTTATTAAATGGGTCTACCCGACCCGGCCCGACCCGTTTTACAGCTCTAGTCACAACTCTATTAATCACCAACTATGGAAGGATTGATCATCGACTAGATATTCAATTGTCAGCAATTAGGGGGTAAACTGATCATTTAAATAGGTGACACTAATCATATTTCAAATGATCACCACCCACTACTCTATTAATCCCCAACTAGAACAAGCAAAATATTGGGAATGGTACAAAAAGATTTGAATTAGGAATGTATCCACATTAGGGATCAAACAAAACTAATTCTTTGAAATGTTAAAAAATCCACTATTGGCAGGCATTTTTCACAATTAACTAACTACAAATTGGACACCATTTTTAGTATCATATACAATTAGATCACTAATGAAAATTTTAATAATTAGTTATCACATATTAGTGAATCACTAATTAAATGCATATACATCACAAAGTACACAGCCAATGGTTTGTTAGCAATGACGAATACAAACACCATTTTTGTTAAAACAATGATTAAAAGGATCATAACTAATTGAAACAGACTACATATCTGTTGATCACTAATCATATGACAGTCTATCACCAATCACCAATTACACGAAGACTACATAATAAAGGAATAAGGGAAAATTTGAAGGAAATACTTCAGCAGTTTCAGAAAATGATTTGGTTAAAAGAGTTTTCTCTAATTGCTCACCAAAAACACACATATCTAAAACGATCAATAATCTATAGCTAATGATCACTAATTCTTTTTTTCCAAACCATTAAAAACTAGACATGCAGCATCAAAAACTAATATTTAAGGGTTTTTATACTTTTTTCAACTCTTTGTAGGAAATATTTATGGTGTCTACGAATTTGAATTTTTTAAAAGAATGTCGTATAATTAATTAATAGATAAATAGATGCAAAATCATCACTAATACTTTACCTAATGATCACTAATTATCTCTGTCATGATCATAAATTACACATGCAATATGAAAAACTTTTACTTAGGGTTTGATATACAGTTTTTACCTCTTTGAAGGTGTTTCTTCTACATTTCCTTTGGTTGTTTCTTAAACTTTCTTTGTAGCCATGCTTTCTATGTAGCAAACCCTAGATAAAAAGTAATTGCATGTTAAACGAAAAGTTTAAGCAAACAAGTCTATCAAAAATACACTATATCACTAAACCGGATCAAATTATACAATATTAGTAAAAAAAAATAAATTCAAAATCAAAAAACAAAGTTCATAAGTGAAAGATCAGTGCATGGTACATTTGTACGAAGTAAAAGACATTTTTAGCGCAAAAGCAAAGTGCACGCTTTTAAAAGTAGAACTCGAAGTAGGTTTGGAATATAAATGTTCAAACTAACAAAAGATAGTCTAAAATCAAAGAAGATAAGTTGCTAAAGAATGAAAATGATTGCATTAAGCTTAACAAGTAGGAAAATATCAACAGAAAAGTCAAGAATCTTACCTTTAAAATGCAAAAAATGTCCTGAGAAGTTGAAAGAGTTCATGAATGTTGATGAGATTTCATATTCGAACTATGAGAGAGTAAGAGAGAGAGAGCAAAAGAGAGAGTGAGAATCAGAGAGCAAGAGGCACGCCAGAAAATGAAGAGTCCCTGGCATGCAGTTTAAACTTTAAACTATCATTCCGCAGGTTGTTTTTTTTTTGTGTTTTCTTTTTTTGTTTCTTGTTTTTTTTGTTTGGACATTGAAATCAGTAGGCTTGGTTAACTATCATAACTAAGCATTATCTTATCTTGGGATTAGGATATGAATTAGGAAATATGGTTTTTAAAAACTAAAATGCGATTTTTTTTCTAAGAATTAAAAGATGAAATATTTAGAACAAAGAAAATGCATGTTTAAATTTTTTAGAAGATGATGACGTTTTAAATTTTAACCAGAGAACATTCCTAATTAAAAATAAGATTCTTTGTTTTTCAAAAAATGCACATTTAGAAATTAAGAGAATGAACATATACCTTTTTATGTTAAATTAAGGTTCATTAAGACTTAAGGAAATAAATCAAAAGAACAATTTCATTAGCTAAAAAATGATAATAAACGTTTTAATCATTGATATCATTCGGTTATCAATAGGTGTAGTTATGGTGATCATTAGAACTATTTTTAGTGATCACTAGATTTATTTATGTTTTATCAACATATTATCAATTATAGTTGGTATCCATAGGTGTTCTTTTAGTGATCATTAGCATTGCTTTTGTGATCAATTGATAAATTTTTGTTGACCCCTGGGAACATGTTTGTATATCATAATATGTCTTGACTTATAAACTGAGTTAATGATCAACAGTATTAATCTTGGTGATCAATAGAATTGCGTCTGGTGATTACTACATCTGTTTTTTGTGATCAACATAAATATATTTATTTGTTATAAAACATATCTTAAAGTGTAGTTGTATGAGCTTTTATTTTGTTGTATTCGGGGCTTACTCTCATGAAAAAATCATAATTTATGCTTTTATAAAAGATATCGATTGGTGATCAACAGTTGTAATTTGATGATCATTAGAAGTATGTTTGGTGATCACTAGTTCTATTATGATAATCAACATATCCTCAATTATAGTTATTGATATTAGCCTCTTAGTTAGTCATCAATAGGTGTTGTTTCAGTGATCATTAGCATTGCTTTTAGTGATCAATTAATGTAAGTATGTTGCTTCATAGGGAATGTGTTTGTATATGACAATGCATGTCTAGTTATGAACTTATTTAGTGGTCAACAGAAGTAGTTTTGGTGATCATTACAACTATGTTTGATCATCACTAGATATGTTTATGTTGATCAACATAAATATGTTGGTTGATCATAAAACACGTAGTCAAAATATAGTTGGATGTTTTTTATTTTGTTGTATTTAGGGTTTACTTTCACAAAAAAATGACGACATATGTTTTTGAAAATTATGTAGTTGTGCTAATCATTATTATTATGTTTCATGATCACTAGGCGTATTTACGGTGATCACTAATGTTTTGCCAATCGATCATTAGTGACATACAAAATGATCATCCGAAAGAAAGGATTGTGAGCCATAACCTATGATTAAAAAGTACACATTTAGTTAAGTGATCAATATTGTTATTAATATTAATCACGAATAACATTTCTATTCCTCACCAAGTATATAAGAATTGAATTCTAACCAATTACTAAAAAACTATAGATTTACTTAATTGATCACTAATGTCTTTCAAACTGATCACTAACTATATATCTAATTATCAGATGTATTGAAAGACTAGAAAGAGCTAGCATGCCTAAGCTGACCACTGCTTTCTTGACCTTCTCAACTTTGTGGTTTCATAAATATTTAAATGCTACACATGTACATAAATCACGTTGGTAGCGAAAGTGAGGATCTTGTCGTAGCATTCCACGCTGAACTTATGAATTATAGTATCCTAAGATGCAAAGGTTAATGGAGGTGGGGGAGGAGAATTGTCATTATATCTTATGTTTAATCTCTTAATTGAGGAAAATAAGTTTGCATTAAGAATTTTTTTCTTTATGACAAGATTGAGTAGCATGTTCACGTGATCCTTTCTCAATCCTACATCCTAAGTGCCAGGCACTCCTTTTTATTACTGCATATGCTTTATAACATAAATGGTTTCATTATTATCTGTCCTTGAAGGTGCCTACCTCTAAGGCATGTTTATGTGTCTCAGTTTGAACTCTTCAATGGATTTTTATCTTCTCTTATCACTCATTTATCAATGACATAAAAGTCTGCTCTATAAGACTCATATAAAACAAAAAAAAATTAGCGTAAGCATCTGCTTATGTTTGTTTTTCAAGCATATTTAAGGTTCATTAATCTTTACCAAAATATCTGCAAAGCACTCATATAGGTATTACTCTCTAGACTTTCTCTTGTTATCGTTAATTACATCTATACTTTTTTGCTTAAATGAAAGCAAATCAGAGGTTGTTTCCCTTCTTATAGCAGTCAAAGAACACCTAAAAGCCCAAAGTTGTTAGAAATTAGTGCCTTAAAAATAGGCACCAAAAGAAAACCTTAAAAAAAACGTGATTACAAATTAATCTTTCTAGATTAATTCTTACCAATTCAACTTGCTTCAAGCTAATATAGGCACTCAAGGACGGCTCATTGTTTAGGTGGTGAAAGAACGCAACTTTAGCTTGGCTTTCCTATTTCGTGTTCATGTACAAATGCTTTAAAAACCCCAAAAAAAAAATTTACTTTGACAAGCATTCTATTTTATAAAAAACATACATACATATGAAAATATTACTGAAAATATTTTCCAATTAGCTTACAAATGCTTCATTTGTTTTTTTTAAAAAAAAAATCCTTTGAACACTGGAATGATCTGTATGCAGTTCACTTGCAATCAATATATGCTACCAAATAATCACGATGGTTTTATTAACATGGCCATGCTAACAATAGTTGAAAACATGGCTCAGTTGGCGACATAGTACAAGTCATCCTACAACACTTGGCTAGAAAATAAACCAACAAATTGTTTACTAAATTACCATTGATGAAACAGTTGGCTATGAATCACCTTTTTCGCAGACATATTTTTGTTTGCCTCTGGCCTTCTGATGGGTTAAAGAGAAACTCAGCATATAGCTTCACTTCATATGAAATTGCATGAAAGATAATTGTATTCTACTTCATATAAGTGGGGCATACAAAAGGTGCAGACTCTTTCTTTTGCTTTTAACAGTAGTTGCCACTTTATATCATGGAGGTTAGTGCAGGACAATAATAGTTATTACACACAGCAAATGAAATAAATTCATGGAAGGCTACTTCTATAACACATATTTTTTTACCCTCCAGTAGGACACCCCACACCACAGAACACACATCTAAATTTCAGCAAAAAGAGTCTCAAAAAATGAGGGAAAAGAAAATGCAAGGGGAAACTAACCTGGAAGGAAAAATATAAAAACATAGACATTAACTTTATCACCAAGAAAACTAGTATCATTTCACCTGTTGGCAATTCTATGATGCTACATTCCGCTGATCTTATTCTCCATCTTTTTGGGACTTCAACCACTACAGCTTCATCTTTATTAGTAATTGCATGTTGTTTATTGATACTACCGTAAGTGCATGGGTGTTATAGTTTAGTGTTAATATTGTTCCCATAGAGACCTAATGAAATCTATTGAGTTTTGACCTATTATAAAAGGGTAAGCAAACAAATTCAAATGGGTTATTCGAATTTAGCTTATTAACTAATCAAGTAATTCAATCGAATTAAAATATCTAGGGAATTATTTTACCTAGCAAAGGCTCGGATCAGTGGATTAAATCATGCAATTTACATAGACTGGATGACTGAAAGGAGTGCAATCGAACTGAAATTCAATCTTTTCTTTCGAAGAAAACTAAATTGCCTAAACCAATCCAATTAACATTCTTCTGGATGTCCTTGTTTTAATCCAAGTTGTAGATTTTTGATTGGCTAAAGTTTCCTCGAAACAAACAAATTTCCTTCAAGCATTGCTAAATCAAATCCTATCTTGTCAGTCAAATAGCAAGTTTCTCCTTTTGGTACTTTACCCAACTATTTAGCGTAAGCAAGCAAATTTGGCCAAAATTCACTCGCAACACTTTGATCATAGAGTAGAACGCAATCTTTCCAACACAAAATAAGCACTAGCAATGAAGATTAAGGATCCAACATCAATACTTTGGCTAACAAATCCCTAGATTAAATAAACTACTCACTCATATTTAAAATTAACAACATCTAAAACAAGAGTTCAAGAAAATACTAAAGGGAGAGAAAACTTAGCAGTACTGCTAATTCTCAAATGCTATCCCAATCTTTAAACCTCCAAAAGTGAAAGCCTTTCTTCAATTTCTTCTTCTACTCTAAAATATAGCCTAAAAATTTTAATTCTAATGAAAAATATGAGAAATATGAGTGAGGAGTGAGATGATTCTCTCTCTTTTTGCAGCCGGATGGCCCTTTTTAAGCAAAAACTTAAGCATCTACAGCCATAAGATGAAGGAAGATGAAGAGGTAAGTAGTTTAAGGCTCACCATGGACTATGCCTTTTACCATAGAGTGTCCATGGTGACCTCTGTCTTGAAATTCTCTAGCTCTTCTTTTCCTCCATGGGCATGATGACTTGGGGGCATCTGTAAGGAGTCAAATCATACTCAAATGGTGATCAAAGTTGGGGTAAAAAGGTTCAAAAACTTGTCAAACAAAGAAAAGAACCATACCCAAGCAAGAACAGGAATAGAAGTGTAGATTACAACATAAAATTCATAAATCTCCCTAAAAATGCAACAAAATGACCCTAAAATGAAGTAAACTCTAAGTACTTATGAAACTCCCCCATGCTTGAACCGTTGCTTCTCCCTAAGCAACTATGAAACCAGAGCTATGATAAAGAACCTCCTTAGGAAAACAATAGTA
>NCQV01136616.1:996-12142 GCA_002740545.1 Lophocereus schottii | reverse complement strand
AATATGTTACACTTGGATTTGTTATTATCAAAACTAAATATAATTATGCAACAAGAACTTAACTAGTATTTACATAAATCCAAAATCAAAACAAACAAAATCATAATCAAAATTACAGAACATAAATCTAAAATGATAAAAGAGAAGAGAAGAGAAGAGAAGAGAAATGCTCAGCCCAATAATGCGTTTGAATCCGTCGATTGCAAAGCAAGCATGGAATTCTTGTAAATCTTCACATCAATTCATTCTCTGTTCCTCTAACCTAATCTAAATTCTAATCTAATTGATGAAATTGAAAAGAGGAAATGCAATGACGGGGATATGAGGCTAAAAACAGATCTTTTATCATGAATATTCTGTAGCCAAAACGCAAAAATCACCTGAAGGTTAAACAGTCGTGAAGAAAACAAGCAACCTTGGGGAAAAGGTGCCACCACGGACCGTGGGCACCACCACAAACAGACCGTGGTGGCCACTGATTGTTGTGCCCTACTGATTCTGGAAAATTTGGTCAACCCGGGTTGAATGTGTACGCTATCCCGGGTTAAGCATGATGTATACGCTGGTGAACCCTGTCTTTTGTAGGTTTTTTTGGTCAATTTTTATGGGCTCTTCCCTCCTTGCATAACTCTTCATTGATTTTCTGGACATACTTGGATTAACTTAGCCAATTTCTACAAAATGGCATCAAAAACACCAAACCTGAACATAAAACAAAAAAGGGCATAAAATCACACAATTATGCATAGAAATCTTCTAAATTGACACCTAGATACTCCTGAAATTATATGCAAATGTTGCATTCATCACTTCCCCATGCTCAAACCTTTGCTTGCCCCTAGGCAAACACTAGATAAAAATTTAACAAGGGGAGGTGCATCTAGGACTCAAAACAAAACATAACAATCTCCTTAAAGCAGGCAAGTCATAGCATATCATAAGCAAGAATAACAATCAACGACAATCCCAAATAGTGCATAAAACATTTCAAAATTAGGAGGAGGGGAAGTTTTCAAAAAATCATGAGACCACAAGCTCAATATCAAACTTGTTTACTCCCAAAGAACCACAAAGCACATCATGCAAGCACATGGAATTGAGTATAGCCAGGTAGAACCTCACTTTGGAAAAATATGGATCATTCCCACTCATGTGTTTAAAATATAATATATGTTCACTCAAAACTCGTTCCAAAGATGCAATTTACCATAGGCTTACAAAGACTCTCAAATTCTACCCCACTAAGAATACAATGCGCACGGGACCCTCAAAAGGACTTAATAGGGGTTGTAACGTGGGCTGAAAAGGATTTAAGGACAAGGAGTGAACTAATAAATTTAGGTAATGTGGAGCTATTTAGTTAAGTGACTAGGGAGCAATCAACCAAAGCACCAATTGACGATGAAGTTCACCTACACTACAAACCCCAAGAACATAATGAACATACCCTAATTAGCTAAATAGGAGGTGAGCTGACAAAGAATGAACACTAGTCATTTACATATCCAAATCCAATCACGCATTCAATATTTTTTTGCTTACCTTTTTTTTTCTTTGTTTTCTCTTTTTTTTTCAATGTGATTTTTCTCTTTTTCTTTCGCTTTTTTTCATTGGGAAATGAAATCAAAATTTCAATGAGTGAAAGATATAGGAACTCAAACTAGAAACTCATAATGGAATACATATATACACACAACCTGAACAAGAGGGAATGATAAGTAAGTGCTCAATTTAATTAGTGCCACCCTAAACTCAAGTATCTCTAAAATCACCCACTACATAGATGAAGTGATACTCCATAAACTAGACTTAAAGGTTAGGAACATGTGTTTGGTCAAGGGCTACGATGAAGGGATCATAACAAGAAAAGGATATAAGCTCAAAGGGGCTAGCAAAGGGGAAAAATATGTAACAAAAAGGATAGCCTATTTGGCTACTTCTCCAAATTTCATTATTCCTACAAAATAAATAAAAACATATTAAAATCTTAATTTAATCAATTATTTTAGAGCAAATATTAGATAATAAAGGGTACAAAAATATAATAATTTCAGGTTGAACTGTGACTAAAATGTTCAACAACAAAGAAATGCCTCTATCATATCATCGACTATGCGCATGCAAACCTGGTTTGAACAAGAGTCTAGGCAAGTTCTAGAGATGCAGCATGGAAGAATCACGCACATGAAAGTAAACATAATGAATTAGTCAACACAAAGCTCAAAGTCTCTTGGGAAATCTACCAAAGTCTCATGAAGCTCATAAAATAACTCTCATGTACAAACATTAGTGTTAAAGACTCCAAAGGGTAACAAAGTTTTTCATCAAGACAAGGGCCAAAACAAGAAATGTTTACAAAGTCTTCTCTAATTTTAGCACCAAAAACGATTGCACATCAAAAGTTACTCAAGGTAATGAAAGCAATTTTGCCTAAAGAATCATCATTTGAGGGCATCTTAAACCAATCCACACCATCCTTACATGCAATTCCATACGCAAATCTAAACGCAACTAAATGCAAAACATCGGTGCAAACAAAAGGAAACCTAAAACTATATGCTATAAGATGTCTGTAAACTAAAAAATCAAAATAGAAAACATAAAATTACCCTCCCCCCATGCTTAGACAAAGCATTATTATTTGAAGGAAATAAACGAGGAGAAGGGAAGGTGGAAACAAAAGAAAACAATCTCACCAGGATAGGTGCTAAGTGCACCTGAGCTAAAGCCTCCTTGCAAACGGAACACGTGGAGCATCAATCACACCATGACACCTTCAAAACATGAACCACCAAATTAGTTGTTGTCAAAACACGTAGGAGCTTATCAAACTCTTGGGATCACAATTTAGAAAATACAAGGTAAGAGGCAATAACCAAAATCACTCCAAAGACAACAAGTATCCTCTTAACCTTATCAAATGCCATATAAAAATCATACGAAAGATTAAAGAATATAGTCCACATGACTTTCCTAGGTAGGTCCTCTAGGCATACACAATAAGGGTCAATTGAGTGATCACAGCCTCTAAAGTAACCTAGGAACACATAATCATCAACACTCCCACCAAGCATATAGAACACGTTATCCTCATAGCACAGATCCATAGTAGCATCATGAATCATAAGATGACCAATGGGCATAGCAATGTGATACTCGGGGAAAGGAAAGGGTAGTAAATAAGAAGAGGAAACATTGAGAATGATCAAGAGGATTGGAGAAAGCAATACTATTAAAACCAAGGCTAGGAAAGTCCTCAACACATGAACACGTCACTTGACCCCTCCAAAGGAGTCGTAGCTAGAGTATACGCCTCATCTAATATATCCTATGACTCAAAACATGCATCAACAACATTAAACCTGGAAACAACCCCAAAAGGCTCACCTACCTGAAGCCTCGTGCACTGAGGTAAAGGAAAGGATGAATTAGGTAAGGTTAGAATAATATCAAGTCAGGTTAAGCATAGCATGCATATAAGGACATGAATTAGTTTCATAGTCAGAAGAATTACACAAGTCACACAAAAAGGGGGCATAATAAGATTTAGTATTTGCATAAATTCAAAATCAAAACAACGAACTCATAATCAAAATTACAAAACACAAATGTAAAATGAGAGAAGAGATCTTCACTTCAATTCACTCTTTCTTCCACTAATTTAATCTAAAATCTAATCTAATTGATGAAATTGAAAAGAGGAAATGGAATGATAGGGATATAAGGCTGAAAACAGGCCTTTTATCGTGAAGATTCTGCTGCCAAAATGTAAAAACCACATAGAAGTCCAACAGTCGCAAAGAAAACAAGCAGCTTCAAGGAAAAGGGGCCACCACGGACCATGGGCACCACCATAGACAGACCATGGTGGCCACTGTTTGTTGTGCCCTACTAATTCTGAAAAATCTAGTCAACCTGGATTGACAATGTATGCTGTCCTGGGATAACCATGATGTATTCCCGGGTAAACATGTCTCTTGTGGGTATTTTGGGTTAGTTTTTGTGGGCTCTTCCCTCGCATAGTTCTTCATTGATTTTCTAGACATGCTTGGGTTAATTTAGCCAATTCCTTCAAAATATCACCAAAAATACCAAATTCAAGCATAAAACAGAAAAAAGGCATAAAATCACACACTTATGCACATTAATTTTCTAAAATTGGCACCCAAACACTCATGAAATTTTATGCAAATGTGGCATTCATCGCTTATCTTTCATTTAATGTGTCAGCTTTTTATCCTTGTTTTGATCAGGGATAAGAGCTTCTTTCTAAACCTTGACATCGATACATTCCAGTTCGAGCAAGTTTGACTGCAATTATATGGTATAAATCATTTTTTGCCCTTCTTTGTTTTAGAATACATTTGAATCTATGTTTTTTGCTTTCAAACTATAGCCAACTATGATATAATGAAAAACACAACTTAATCTTAGATATTCAAGATTGATTAATAAATAGTTGGCAAGATTATCCATTAAGCGAATTTAAACAAGTGTTGTCATTCAATTCTGTTTAATGTAAAATTTATAGCCAAATGTTTATTAGTTGATGATCAAATTAATTCAATTATTTGTGCTATGATTTTCCAACATAGAATTGTTTATAATTATACATTTTTTAATATAATCGCATTGATACTCAAATTACATATTTAATTCAATTGATCAGAATGTCAAAAAATTTATTTTGATATGATTCAAGTACATTTCATGTCGGGAGCTTTATGACTCTGACAAGGTCTTGTTTCTAACATGCTAATGTGGAGACATTGCAAAATGATCCGAACACTTTGTCAAACTCTAGTGTTGAAGCTTTATGCGGCTAATGAGTTAGAGATCTTATCAATAGAGTTTCCTGGGATGAAAGACACTTCTTCAATGTCATAGAGATATGTTAAGCTTATAATAACATTACATTGAGGTTATTCTTAAATTTCTCCCTTTTTAAAGTCAAAATTCACAGTGCAAAGTTTATAATCACATTACATTGAGGTAATTCTTAAATCTCTCCCTTTTTAAGGAAAGGAAACATATGTTATTCATATAACATTAGGGGACGGAAAATAGTAATCAAGAAACATGATCTCTTTAAATCAAGAAGACACTACATATGATCAATCATTTTGAGTTCGTGAAAAAGTGCTCCTCCTTGAACTTCTGAGAAGGGCAAAAAGATAGCATAGTGAAACATCAAGCATGTAGATGAATACTTTTCTGAACACTTAGAAGATGAACATGTCTTCTATATCAAGCAAAAGCATATCAATTATCACATGATAAAAGATGTCAACATTGTAACCACTTAAGCATGGCTAGGCAGAGATAAACGCATCAGGTAGGTGTAGATAACAGGTGAAATTCATCGTATATAAGCATCAAGATTTCAATAACATGAAGAAATTTAATCAAGAAATATCTATCAAGTCTTGAGAATACTGTTGTATGCAAGATTCAAAGGCCTCGCTTAGCCTAAATTATTGGTAGCACCCGTTTGAAAGGTCCTAAATTCTGTCCCCCTTTTAACTTTCATTAAAATGTTCAATAAACTAGGATAGTGTTTGTATAGTATTGTTTTAAAACTACAACTACCAAATAAATTGTCTCATACCCAGACCAAACCAAAGAATTATTTTTGTAAAAAAAAACCATAAAAACTCGAAATTGTTTTGAAATAACAATGGGGAAATGATCACTCTTAAAGCAGAACTTTTGGATAGGTGGGGCTACAATTGACTTTTATACTACTTTGGAGTGAAAGGATTCAACATTTTTAGGGGTCATCATTTGCCAAAGGTGTTAAAGAGAGAATATATGGCAATGTGTTTAGGGAAAAAGGGTTGCGTGTAGTGATAAGAGGTGTTAAGGTTGTGTGCAGCTGAGTAGAGATGATAATGTTGAGCAGTTTCCAATGGTAGGGCATTGACATATGCTTAGGCCTGGTAGAGACAACAGTAGATGGAGGGAAAGTTTTAAAAAGCTTTTTAAAATATTTTCTTACCCAATTTTGAAAAGATTATAAAATAATTTTCAACATTCACTCTTTTCCTTTGAGATAACGTATCTTAATCAATAAAAGGTTATTGATTAATCTTCATAAACTTGATAATTTATCCAAACTGATATTTGAATAACTCAACTTCAGCTACCTTGTTGCAATCAAGTGCATTAAAATACCATTCTCATCAGAAAGTGACATTAAGAGTAATTTCTCCCTTTAATTCATGTCATATGGTTCATCATGCCTAATTCTCTTTGGATAAAACAAAATTCATCTTCACCAAAGGACTTGGTAAAGATGTCTACCAATTGTTTATTAGTAGACACAAAGTTTAGAAAGATATTTTTTTTCCACATGTGTTTAGTTAAATGATACTTTACTTCAATAACCTTGGTCCTTTGAGTGTTATATAGGAGTTTCTGTGATGTTAATAGCAGTCTGATTGTCAAATTAATAGGGACTTTCTTGTAGTTCAGGCCAAAATCTCTTACCTATTGATTCATCCATGATATGTGACCTCAGAAAGCTCTAGCAACAATATATTTAGCATCAACAACTGATAAGGTTGCTGAGTTCTATTTCTTCGAATGGGATGAGACAAGGGATGGCATAAAAAAATAGGTACAAACCTAAAATACATTTTTATCAACTTTGTAAGCTACATAGTCAACATCAGAGTACACTAGAAGTTTTAGGCGCCACCTCTTCGATACTATGTACCAAAGTCCTTGGTCCCAGCAAGATATTTAAAGATTTTTTTATAGGCTTGATGTGTGATTCTTTGGGAGCTAATTGGAATCGTGCACATAAGCAAACACTCAACATAATGTTAGGCCAACCTCCAGCTAACTAACAATGATGCAACCATATCTCTATATGCCTTTTTAGGGACTAACCAACCACTTGTACCCATGTCAAGCTTACAGCTGGAGGCCATTGGAGTGTTGGCATACTTTGAACTATCAAGTTTGTATTTCTTCAAAGGTTCTTTGTTTGGCATATTTTCCTTAGCTGAAAAATATGCCATTCTAGCACTAATTAATTTGATATCCAAGGAATAAATTTAACTCTCCCTCCATACTCATCTCAAATTCCTTGCTTATAAATCTTGAGAATTCTTTGCATAGGGTACCATTAATTGCACCAAATAATATATCATCGACATATATTTGGATAACTAGAAATGATCCTCTTTTATTTGAACATTCATGTCTACTTGTCTTCTTTCAAAATCATTTTTGAGTAAGAATTTTCTAAGTCTCTCGTATCATGCTTTAAGAGCTTCTTTCAATGCATATAAGCCTTTAAGAAATTTCAAAACATGATCAAGATAATATGAGTTGTCAAAACCAGTGGGTTCCTCAACATAAACTTCTTCTTGCCAGTAACCATTTAAAAATGCACATTTCACATCCATTTGGTATTACTTGACGCCCATAGAAGATGTAAATGCAAGAAAAATTCTAATAGCTTCTAATGTAGTAATTGGGGCAAAGGTCTCATCATACTCAATTCTTTCTTCTTTGTTACAAGCCTTAGCCATAAATATGGCTTTGTCCCTAGCCACATTTCCAAACTCATCCAAATTGTTTCTAAACACCTACTTCATTCCAATGGCTGGATGGTTCTTATAGTGTGGACAAGGATCAAACTTGATTACTTTCTAACTAATTGAGTTTTTCTTGCATAGCTAAAGTTCAATTAGGTTCTATAAGACTTCAATAGGCCTCTTGGGTTCTATGAGAGGCACAAATGTAGCGAATGCACATAAATTTCTAAGGGAAGAATGATTCCTTACACCTGAATTGATATATGGGATGATGTTATTCATTGGATGATATGTAAGGAACTTATAACCTCTTCTTGGGTCCCTGAGATTTAGATCAGTGCCCGTTTCTTTCCTTCCTTCTTACCTTGCTTCTTGTCTAGCATCTAAATTCTCAGTGGTCTTTATTTCAAGAGCCTTGACAATGTTTTAAAGTTAATGCAAGGCACCTTAAGATAAGCTCTTAATAGTGGCTTTGTTGAAAGTAATTGTATCTTCTTCTTCATGTTCATATCAACTCAGCTTCAACCCTTTGAAGGAATTTGAGCCACGCTTCCGTCATTATTTGTCACCAAATATCATAGAGATGCTTTCTTCAGTTACTACGTTTCGGTTGTTGTACACTCTATAATCATTGCTACGTTCAGAGTATCCTACAAAAATTCCTTTATCACCATGGCATCAAAACTTTCTGGGTTCTCCTCTCTATTATAGCGCATAGAGCATTTGCAACCAAATAAGCTAAATTAGGAGATCTTATGCTTTTTACCATTCAAGATGGGTCTAATCAAGCATCTATTAAGGACATAGTTTGAAGTTCATTTTCAGATTCTGTCTTCTAAAGTTATGTTCTTTCTGTTAACCACCCCATTATGTTGTAGTATCCTTGGTGCAAAGAAGTTGTCAGATAGTCCTAGTTGATAATCAAAGTCAACAAAATCTACTTCAAACTCAATTAGATGCTCACTTCTTATAGCCAGCATGGACAATCCTTGAGTATTCCGTGTCTGTCCATAAAAATTGGCAAACACATCAAAAGTGTCTATTTTATCTTTTCAGAAAGAACACTGAGGTGAATTTGGAATGATTGTAATCTATTACATAAATACATCTACTACCATCAATGCTTTTCAGTCTAACTGGGCCACACAAATCCATATACAACAATTCAATGGGATTTGAAGTCGAAACAGTTTTTAGGGGCTTTAATGAATCTGTAACTCGTTTTCCTGTTACAAATGCATTGGAAAGTTGATTTTTATCATATCTCTGATTCTAAAACCTTTTACCAGATCAACGTTAGATAACTTATTAAGAATTTTTAAACCAACATAACCTAATCGTCTATGCCACAACCATGCATCATCATTGACAACTTTAAACATGCAAGATGCTTCAAATCAACATGACAAGGTAAATAGCATAAACAATTTCAATTCTCGAACTAAATGAATAAGTTTTCCTAATTTCAATGCTGGAAATATATATTGAATAAAGTTAAAAGTAACTTTGTTTCTTTTGTCACAGAATTGAGAGATGCCAAGTGAATTAAATTTAAGACCATCAACAAGATAGACATTCTCAATTGAGTGAGAGCGATCTTTTCTAGCTCCAATATTTTGCCTTTGGCTCTCTTTTTTTGTTTTTTTGGTCTCCAAAGGTCACATGTCTTGGTTAGACTCTTTAAGTTTGGAAAACAGTATTCCAACACCAGTAGTGTGCCTTAAACATTTGCTGTCAAGGTACTATAGATCAGTTTTGGAATTGGAGCATACTTGTAAAAAAGACATTAAACCTTTCTACTTTCCTTGACAAGAAATTTGAATGTAGAATCTATCAACAAGTTTAAGGGCCTCATACCCTTAGGTGCCCAAACTTAAAACAATTTCAGGACTACTACTAGTGTGATTCTTTCAATCCACAAAGTCTCTTTGCCACAATCTCTCGTTATAGTTGCCTTTGTACACTTCTTTATTCTTTAATGATCAAAGTGTATTTAAGAAACTTTCTTAGGGTGCCTTGAGCAACTCTGACTTTCTTTAAGAGGTGCCTCATTGGCATAGAAGCTTTGTATGATTTTCTCGTTTTGTTAAGATCTTATCCAAGACCTTCTCTTAAAAAAAGGGCACACATCGAAATCCAAGGAATCCACCTATGTTTTTCTTGTCCCAGAGTGAGTTTTGAAATATACTTTTAAAAGTTCTCACTCTATGATTTTAGACTCACAATCTCATCTTTTACCTTATTAAGCTTGTCACATAGCCACAGTTTCAAAACATCCTCATTTCTATTTTTCCCCTTTGTAATTCTTCTTTAATAGTTTTTGCCTCTTTTCCAGAGTCAATCCACTTCTCATAAAATTCATCATAGAGTTCTAAGAACTATTGTCATCATTAAAAGATTTGTATTATTTGTATTAATGAGCATACTCGTCCTCATTAAGTGACTAGATCTTAGAAAGATATTTTCCTTCAGTTTTCACACCATATGTAACAATTTCAATCGAATCACCCCTTGACATTTTAGCAAAAAGAGATTTTACTTGTTGAGTTAAACTACCATTAGCCTCCTTTAGTACTGATTTGTAGTACCTAGAGAATTCAACTATTTCTTCCTTTTCCTTGTCATTTGGCATAAAATACAGGTTGGCACCTTCGTTTCCTTGACTTTCACTATCGTTGGAGTCATAGTCACTCCATGCAACCATTAAAGCCTTTTGCCTTTTGCCTTTTCCCTTGAACTTCTTTTTAGCTATTTTTTTCCAAGCATAGTAGTCCTTCGTCATGTGCTAGCTGACCACAACCAAAGCAGGTGATGGAATTAGAATAAATCTTTGAGACGAGGATTTTAGCCTTTGGGGGGTGAATCTTTGCCAAAGTTCTTCAGGCCAAAATTCTTCTTTTTGAGCTCTTTTTGGTTTTTGTGGAAGCTTTTGGCCAACATTATAATTACTCCCTCATATTCTTCATATTCTTCAGAGTTAGAATTATCCCTATTTTTAGGGTCCTTCACTACAATTTTTGAGTCTGCCTCTTGGTATGAGGATTTTTACTTCTCTCCTTGGAGGCGTATCTTATAAGTTAGTAGGTTTCATACTAGATCTTTCAACCTTAAGGTCCTTACATATTGTGCTTCTTTAATGGTAGTGATCTTGGATCCCCGTTGGTTCTTTGGGAGACTTCTCGACAACTTCTCTATCATCTCTTCATTTGAATACTTTTCTAAGAGACTTGAGGTTGTTGATAATGTCAGTGAAGTTAACGTACATCTCCATGACACCATGTTTGGGATGCATCTTGAGAAGCTCATATTGATGTATATAGATGCTTATCATGGATTCTCTCACTTAGTCGGTGCCTTCACATGTGGTGGCCAAGGCACCCCACACTTCTTTAGTTGTTTCGTGAGTAGAAATTCTCTTAAGCTCATTATCATCCACAGTATAAAATCAAGTATTAAGTGCTTTGTAATTCTTTTACACTCTCTATTGCTCTTCAGTGGTATAGTAGTTAATGGACTTTTCTGGTACTTGAGTGCCAACATTGTGAGGGATTCGAATTTGATCCCTTCACACCATATTTTATAGCTCATAACCTTAATCA
>NCQV01136604.1:4202-15064 GCA_002740545.1 Lophocereus schottii | reverse complement strand
TGAAAATTTTGATTTTTAATTTTAATTCACAATTATTAGGTGTTGTTAAGTCCAAAAAATTGTGTGCTAGAATTAGGGTAATTTTTGTGATTATTTTCGTATTTATATTTATGCAGATTATTTCATTTCTAATTTTAGATTTAATATTCTGCATTGCTATTCTGTAGTAATTTTTTGATTTGATTTTTCTGGAATTATTTGGATACAATTAAGGAGTTACAAGCTTATATACCTGAAGAATAATATTTTAGGTTACTGTTTGATATTTTTAATATTTATTTTCTATTTATTATTTGTTGTTTTGATTTTTAATTAGAATTTCAGTTGCTATTTTGATTTTATTTTTCTAGATTGTTTAGGAAAGCTTTTTAAGGTTTTCTTTCCAGAATATAATCCAAAATATTTAGGAGCATCATTGGGAGTTTTTTCAGATTTTTATTCATTAGATTTTAATTATTTTAGAATTATTAAGATTAGATTTAATAAATTGAATTAGTAGAATCATTTAGGATTAAGCTAGTCTTTTACAACAATCTCCCCTCCTGGATCGATCCCTACTTTCCTATGCTATAAAAAGTATTTAATAACCGAAGTAGTGGCTAAATTTGTAGAGCTTTACACTAACGTAAAACTTAGCTAAATTTTATTTCTCATTTTTTTCCCATCCATAAATCTTGCATGCCTTATGTTGATGGGGAGATAAATTATATGTGCATGCATTGATTGAGTATCGATTTGATGCATCTTATTTCTAAATAGCAGTCGCTTATACAGAGGGATGTTAATATAATTATCCCTCTTAATATTAAATCATGATTCAACTTCATATAACTCTTACATGGCACATCAAGTTCATTTCATGAGGCTTGCATTAAAAGTTGACTTAGCTTTCTTATTTCACTATGCTTTCCTTCGTAAATTGAGTGATGTGTCTTATAACTTCTGTAACAATGATCATAATATGGTTCCCTACTAATTATGTTTGTGAATGTGAGATTTTGCTTAATTTGGGTATTACCTTGTTTTGCACTCTCTCCATACGTGGCTGTAAGTTTTAACGCATTCATTGGTGCAAGAAGTTGATTGAATTCTTTAATCCATGTATTTGATTAGATGACTCATAGTTGACTTTTAATTCTTTTATTGCCATTGATATGCTTTATCTAATATTGAATTTTGATATGAATAATGTTCAGGGCGCTCAATCAGTACGACTTATACCGTTTGAGTTACTTCAAATTAATCTTAGAAGTAGAAGAGTTAGAAAATATATTACTCGTAGTTTTGATAATTTTATTGACCAATATGCCATTGACATATAAGTTGTTTTATAATAGTTTTGGCATGAATTGTGGGGGAGATATAATGAGTTCTTAGTGGCATATGTCTCCTGCCCCTCGACTTGACATCATATATCTAATTATATATCTAATTATCTTTATTAAAGTGGAGACAGAGATTAATCTATATGGTATATTTCTAATATGTTGTTATCTTCATGGTTATATGATTTTTGTGGCCTCAGGCCCTGGTCATATGGCTTAGCTTACATCGGATTTTCACATGAATTGCATTATTGATTTTCAAAAGGGGGAGATTTTCCTTGATTACATGCTCTATGCCCCATAAATAATTACTTTAAGAGGATGCATAATTTATTCTAAATTTCAAAACAAATTGTATAAGTCATATGCTTGTATATCTTATAACCCTTAGCATGCATTTTTGAGGTAAACAAGTGAAACTGTTTTGATATATGGGTGGTTGACTTTGATGATATGTTATTGCATTCAAGTTGACCCTTTGTTATTCCTCATAAGTGTCCTATTAAGAGGGAGTTATGCTATTACCTGTTAGTTTATATTCCACATCCCTTTTTAATGACGACAAAGGTGAAGAAGAATGAGCTTATGGTATGTATATACAAGGATCAAGGTATGTACCTCGATATTCTTCCATACTAGCATTAATTATTTTGACCTTTATGATTGTCCAACTTAATATATGGTTTATCTCTATATCCATTAATTGTAGTGGGAGATATGAAATGTTATTAGCAAATTTATTATTTTTATTCTCGTTTGGTCATATATATCATTCCATAGCCCGCATAGGATATGCCTATATTATTTTCTTAAGGAGAAGATGAATATCTTGATTTGTGAATATGTAATCTTTCCTTAACCCTATGGTAAAAATTGTCCCCGGCCGTGTGATCATAATAAAGTCTTTTGTCATCGATTTACTAAGTGAATAATTTTGGCATTACGTGTATGAGGCCACTGATGAAGAGTGCATTATATCCCTATAAATTATTTTTGATTACTCTCAAAGGTGGGATGGTATAATTTAACTATGCTTTACTTTATAAATTTCTACTGCAATCACTTTTAATGACAATTAAAGGGAAAATGAGTAAGCTATAATAAGTTCATGTCAGAATAAGAGATGACCTTGTGATATTTGATGCTTTTAAAAGGAGAGAGGTCCGTGCTCTAAAACTTTCTCTACTCAACTCTCTATATAATCTTGCTTTAATTATTTTCAAAGGAGAGATAATTGACTTCATGAGATATGATCATGATAATTGGTTATATGTCTTTTGAAATTTTGAAGACATATTACATCTATTTTAGTATGGTATGAATTGAGGGGAAGTTCTCTCTCTTAGAACTAATGATTTCTTGTGAGGACTTTGAAGATATGAAGATTGAACATCCTATTCACCACATATCATGGTTCAAGAAAAACACCACAAGACGTCACAAGATTTGTTGATGATGACAAGTACTCTCGACCATTGACTATTTTGACCCTCTCCTTTTGATCTTACCTTTTTGATGAAATACAAAAAGGGGGAGGAAGATGAATTGGTACGTCTAAATGGTAAGATCATGGTAAGCATTTTAATTCTTGAAGTTAGATTTTGTCTTTCATCAAAAAGAGGGAGATTGTTGGGTTACTCCTAAACTTAGAATAAGTTGGATGATATTTTGTTGAAAGAAAAAAAGGATTGAATTAATTATGAACCAAATGAATCCAAGTAAAGATGTTTAAATGGTTGGCAAATTCGAATAAGCACAAAAAAAGTAGCTCTTCTATACTAGTGAAACATGTGTATGATTATGGAGAAAAATATGTGGGCATCATACAAGAGCAAAATGATTTTATTTGATTGATAAATTGGGGAGTTAACTAAGGAAATTATCTAGCATTCAAAATTTGAATTTCAAATTTTGAAGAATCAAATCTCTTGATATTATCTTGCTCTGATTTTATCTTCACAAAATAAGCATGCTTCTAATCCATTATACTTGCCATATAATCTAATATTGCAAATTTAAAATATTTTGTTAACAATATTATCACTTTACTGATTTGCAAAGAAATATCATGATTGAAAGAATAATAACATTTTTATGAATGATCAAAATCTCTTGTTATTATATTTGATTATGAGAATAATATTAGCAACATTTTCGAAAGCAAGAAAAAGATATTATGCAGCTTCATATCAACACAAATCGCGGCAAAGATTGTAAGAAAATCAAATTAGAATATGCTGACCAGATTTCAAGGGTTTGAAATGCAATTTCAAGACATTCTGGGTAGAATTTTCTTTCTTTGCAGAATAGTGCACGACCATTGAAGCCTATAAATAGAGGCCAAATGAGGAAGAGCAAGTATCGAAGCAAAGTTACAAGAACATTGAGCTATACACTTGTGAATTTACTCTAAGCATTACATTGTGATTAAAAGTTGCGAGTGTATTGAGGAATTCTTTATTAATGAGTGAACTTAAGAGTTGGTGTGAGGTCACAACTCCCCCGAACTTAAATCAAGAGGTTGGTTTAAATGTTTATGATCTCTAAAGTGGGGTAGCTCTGAAAGATTATGAGAGTTCATCTTAATAAGAGAAGTAGAGTGTTGAATCCTAGAGTTGGATAACTCTAGGCGGGGACCTAAGCCTGATTGAGACCCAACCTCATTAAAATATCATTGCACATCGTAGGGTGATTTGATTCTTCACATCCCATGTGAAGGAAGAATGTAGTATAAAATATTGTAGCAGGAGATTACGATAAGAATGGCCATTAGGCCTTACTCTTTTATAATATTTGGTTGAATATAATGTAATGCAATCAACTTTGTAATGTAATAATTGTTATAAAGTTTGTGGCAATTATAATTACAAGATAGTTGTTATTTATAATATTCTATTACAACTTAACAAAATCACAGAAACATAATTACATACTTGTCTGCTTTACTGTGTTGTTTACTTTCAACAAAACATTACCTTTCCATTTGCGCCTAATAGATTAGATGATCAAATTTTGCCTAGATTTTTGCCACGGAATATAGTTTGGTTTAGTCAGATCCCCTCACTACCCTCAACAAGTTGAGGCCACTTCCATCAAACAAACACTCTCAAATATTAGTATTACATAAATAAGTACTATAATTTTATAAAGTGCAAAAACAATACCATTCGTTGAATGTATAAAAAGAATGGGATTATTAGATGAAAATTACTCAATCTTCAGGAGTTTATATCAATAATCTTATCTTTAGTGCTCCAAACTTTGGAGCTATATATTTTTAAACAATTTTAAACGATGTTGCTCTTAAAATAACACAACCAAATAAAATTCAAGTTGCCTATATCCATTGTGAAGTTTAAAGCGCTAGAAAAATACATTCTAAAATGAGCCCTGGACTATTAAAAATAAATACCCCAAAAATTAGACAGATGGGTGTTATTTCAATTCCAAAGTTCTGACTATTGACATCCAAACCCCTCAAAATTAGCATTATTGACATCAAATAACCAAAAGAGTATATAAACTGTCGACACCATTAATATCTTAGGACGGAAGGAGAGGGACGAACTACTCATACCTACACCTCATACATATTTCGGTAATGATTGTAAAATGCTTAGAATGGCATCCTCTTAGGAAACAGAAAAATAAAGATTTTTGAATGTTAATAATATCAACTTTTGAATAGGAATCGGACTTTTGAAGCTGATTCTCATCATGTCAAACTTTGAGGGCATTTAATATTAATATTATACCATGACCAAACCAAGCAAAGCTTTACTTCCTAATTTGACGATGTGGTTGTTTACTTGCCATTTATGAGTGATATATTTGTATTCGTTTTATATATGCTGCCATTTAAATGCAATGAATGAGTTACTAGATTGTCATATCCTGAATTTTTGGTATATTTAATTATAATAATACCACCATGAGACTTTTTTTTTTGGCTAAGAAATGCAAGCATTACAATCTAAGCATCCCTTCTCTCAAAGGTTCTCTCTAGATTATCCTCATAGAGGATCGAAAGAAGGTCTCTATACAGGACTACATTCCACACAAACCTGGAATGCAAGAAAAGACCAAATTTTGTCAGCCAATCAACTGCGCAATTTCCTTCTCTAACAATATGATGAATAAAAACCTTGTTACATAACTTGGTGTAAGTGAGTATGTCTTATACGAGTACTTGTATTTCCCATCGCGGTTGAATTTGGCCTTGAACTGTCTGAATGAGAATTTTATTATGTCCTTCAATATGGATATTGGTGAAACCTGCATGTACTGCGGCTTTGATTCCATTTCGCATAGCTATTGCTTCTGCTATCAAGATTGATGATGCTCCCAAGTTGAATGCTGATACTTGGATAAACTTCCCTTCCTAATTGCAAATGATAAAACCTCCTGCTGCACCTTATGTAATTTTGATCCATCAAAATTTATTTTAATGAACTCACCTTGTGGCTTCCTCCATGCAACCCACTATATCTTCTTCCGGTTGATGGCTGAGAAAGTTTGGATTGGTCAATGAAATTTTTGTGTGAATTTATGTCTAATACGCCATTCTGCGGTGGCTTTTTTGGCTCTGATCAATGTTGCTACTAGATTAGGTGTTTCACTACGAAACATTATGTGGTTCCTGATTTTCCATATATTCCTCAGTAGAGCAATTAGTCTATCCATTTGGACTGCAGGGCCTGCAGTTCTAGCACTATTAAGCATTTATATGATACCAATATGTGGGGCGAAAGGGAGATTAGTGTTAATCTAGTTATGAGAAACTGCTAATCTTCAACAATCCTGTGAACTGGTACAGTCCAAAAACAGATGATCTATATCTTCAGTCTCAGATTGACAAAAGCGGCAGCTCATACCTCTTTGAACCAAGGTTCCTCTTGTCAGAAGTGATGCATGGCAAAGTTGCCAAAGAAAAATTTTAAGCTTTGGCATGATGTCTAATTTTTAAATCCAATTGTACTCCCACACAGGTGGATTTACGAGGCCCAACCCATGTGCTGCCCAGATTGCTGTCTTAGTAGAAAACTTACAATTTTCAGAGAGTCCCCAACATACAGAAACGGGAATTGAATTAGCAATAATAGGTGTTACAAGGATCAACAGTATGTGGACAGAGTCGACTAGTACAATAAGTCTTGCAGCATCCCATTCTCTATTCTCATTTATAAGCAGTGTACTTTAAGGGAGGTATCAATGAGGGAGAGATCCATTACCTTGAGTAAATTGGCTAAATTAACATTTGCACACCAGTTGTCAAGCTAGAAATTAATATTTGTTCCATTGCCAACCTGCCATCTCACTCGTTTTCGAAATTGTTGTCGATTCTTAAGCATACACTTCCATGCCCACAAGTGTTGTTTTTTGGATTCTATAGTAAAGAAATTTTCATCAATTTGGTATTTTGCCTTCATTTGTTCCACCTACAGACTCTAAGTATGGAATATCTTCCAGGTTAATTTACTAAGGAATGCACTATTAACTGCATTCATTTTCTTAAGACCAAGTCCCTCAGTCTTTTGGGTTGACAGATTTTGTCCCAGGATACCATAGGCAAGCCCTTATTGTAATTTGATTTTTTCCCAAAAAAACTCTATTAATTTTATCAATCTGACGATCAGTTTTTTTTTGTACTTGAAAGCACTGCATTGTATGTGCAGGCATTGATTCAATGTTAGAATGGATTAGTGTCACTCTTCCTACTTTAGAGATGTGTCTTGTTTTCCAAGCTTGCAACTTATCAGCTATTCTATTGACTAATTCCGAAAAAGTTTCTATTTTTGGTCTACCCTTAAAATTAGGCATCCAAGTACTTACTAAGATTATCTTTGTGTGTAATGTTAAAGACGGATGACATAATTTGCTTGTCATGAGTAGTTGCATTACTAGAAAATGTTAGTGATGATTTATGGAAATTAATGACTGATCAGAATTTTTGCAAAAATGACTCAGTACAGAACTTAGCTCATGACAAGATTCAAGATTGGTTCTACAAAAAAGAAGGTTATCATCAGCGAAAAGCAAGCATGGGATTTTAGAAGCTCTCGGGCATATCTTAAAACCAATCCCACACTTTTTCCTACGAAGCGTCTTGCGAAGGGCTCTAGTTAAGATTTCCATGTATAAGATGAAAAAATATGGAGAGAGAGGGTCCCATTGGCGGATACCTCTAGTAGGCGTAAAAAAACCACATATATTATCATTCACGATCACAGAGTACGAAACTAAAGAAATGCAAGCTTTAATCAATTCTACCCGCTTGGGATCAAAACCCAATTTGTATAAGCACTGAATAAGAAGTCCCATTCTACTGTATCATAAGTCTTTTCCATATCGAGTTTGAGTGCTACCCAGGCTTTTTTTCTTTTCATGCTTTTGAATTTGGTCATGATTTTGTGAGTAAGTAGAATGTTATCATGGATGGAGCATTTAGGTACAAAAGCACTTTGGATCGGATCAATAATCTTTTCCAAAATGAGCCGCATTCGATTAGCAATAACTTTAGAAATAACCTTGTAAATAGTATTTCAAAGGTTAATTGGTCGAAATTGGGTAGTTGTTGTTATGTAATTCACTTTTGGAATTAGTGCAATAAGCGTATGATTAATCTGTTTAAGGAGTTTTTCCTCTTCAAAAAATGATCCTATTGCATGGCAAACTTCATCCTTAATAATATGCCAGTAATCTTGAAAAAAAAGCTGCTCTAAAACCATCAGGTCCAGGAGTTTTAAACTTGTCCATTCGCAAAATAGCATCCTTAATCTCCAAATCTTGAATGGGCTCTAATAGTCTTTGGTTGTCCTCGACAGTTACTAAGTATTTCTAACTCAATATTAGAGGGGACTGATTGATCTGATTTAAATCTGGTAATAAAGTCAGAGATAAACATGTTTTTAATTTGGGTAGATTCATCAACCCACACACCTAAAACATCCTTAATTTTCGTAATTTTGTTTCTTTTTTTTCTTGCCTTCATAGATTGATGGAAATAGCGAGAGTTTCTGCCTCCATTCACAAGCCAATCTTTTCTTGCCATTTTCCCCAAAATTTCTGATTAAAGCGACGCATTGTTTCCCTTTGCTTGATAAGTCTATAATGCCAGTTATTTAGTCGAGCATTATTTGGGTCATGCACTAATTTTGTTTCAACTTGTAGAAGTGTTTCCGCATTCCTTTCAAGTTTATTTTTAAAATTGTTAAAGGTATTCCTACTCCACGATTTAAGATCTAATTGAGCTTTTTCAGTTTCTGTGCTAGTCAATACATAGCAGTACCTTGGACTCTCATATTCCAATTTTTTTTTAACAAGACTATGCGTTTCCTGGTAGTGTACCCAACAATGCTGATACTTGAAATTAGTGCCCAGTCGTGGGGAATGTGCTGGCTCCATATTAAGTAAGATGATAGCATGATTGGAACATGTAAATGGACCATTAGTAGGAGGGGAGCCTTGGAGCAACTGGTAAGGTTGTCTCCGTGTGACCAAAAGGTCACGGGTTCAAGTCGTGGAATCAGCCACTGACAAAGTCAGGTTAGGTTGCCTACAATACACCCCTTGGGGTGCGGCCCTTTCCCGGACCCTGCGTGAACGCGGGATGCTTGTGCACCGGGCTGTCCTTTTTTAAATGGACCATTAGTAGCTAGATAGTGAGGGAACGATTGCGCACAATCCTTCCTTAAAAGAACGCTATCTAGTTTTTCATAAATAAGTTGTCCTCGCATGATTTTCTTCCAAGCAAAAACACGCCCTTGGACATTTGCATCAATACTTCTGGTGTGATCCAAGAAATCATTAAGTCGTCGTGTTTTAGAAAAAGCTAAAGTACACCTCCAACCTTATCAGAAGAACGAAACATTTCATTAAAATCCCCCATAACACACCAAGGTAAATTAATGGAATTACTGAGCTGCTTAAGATGTTGTCAGAAAGCATCTTTATCTTTCTCCTGCACGGGAGCGTAAATTGCTGACAAAATAAACTATTTATTATTGACTTTCTTGTGTACATGGCAATGAATAGCTCTATTTTCTTTTGCTATAACATTAACTTCAATGTTGACTTGATTCCACAAACACCAAATGCTACCCCCATGATTAAAAGATGGGATCGTCTCATAGTGTGAATACCACCATGAGACGTATGCACTTTTCTTTACCAATTTGAGTGAGGTAAGCTACTTATCACATTTGGTACTACACCTTTATTTACAATTCAAACTTCACGATCAACGTCTGATGAAAAGCTTCCCTAGCAAATAATTTGCTAGTCAAACTATCTATTTTTATCAAATGCCCCAAAGTTGAAATTATTTGCATCGAACAACCCAAAAAATAGAATTCTATTATATTCAATCTCTAATTAAGTATCTATTCGTAGTGAGTAAAATGATAAATGTCTTGTTACAAGAGTCTTAAGGGTTTAAAATTATATTATTATGTTTTAAATGAAAAAATAATTGAATAGTTGAAGGCATTACTACTTGTAAATTGTATAAAATCAACTTAGCTTTTTATCCATAATTTTTCACAATCATAAAACTACACATGGGATACATCTTCGCTAATACATTTGATCCGATTAAAGTATCATTTTATACTTGAATACTTTGTGACTGTTGCAAATTTGATAATTATAAATCATATAACATTTTATTTTAAGGCAAGACACTTAACAAGTGTCGTACGACAACGCATATACCATCATCCTTCACAGAAATTATACATTTGTAGAGCAAGAAAGAGAGAAAACATCTCCAATCTGGAAGACTACCACCCTCGCCTCATCTCCCAAGTAGTAAAAGATGCTACAAGAAGAGTACATAATTTTCCGACTGATTTGGGCACGGGACACATGCACTGCATGGGTATCCTTTTTGTATTTTTGTTTTTAATTACAATAGTTTGTAATAGTTATTCATGATAATAATGTAAATTTTCAAGAGTTATCAATTTATAGCTTACAATATATTTAAATGTATTGTAATTAATTTAATTTGGAAACATATATAATAATTTTAGTCTCAAACCAAAAGTCATTTAGTCAATTTAAAACTTAATAAAACAATTGATTTGTGACTCTTAATTAGCATTAATTATAAAGGAATAACGTGGCTTAACAACATATGGTTGGAGTTATCAAACCTCAATTATTGCATCCCCAATAAGTTCGAACTTCGTTTTGCATGCTAACCGCATTAGTGATCCAAGTTTAACTCACACGTCGCCCGCTTCTTTTTGGGCTTCGAATTGAACCAATTGCAATATCTGGAAACACGATTTACCAACATTTATCAAATTTGAAAAAGAGTCAGAAGAAATGGTTCGATCCTTTCTTTTTATTTAATTGAAAAAATAATTGAAAAATAAAACAGCAAGCCTGGTTGTTCAAACATTTGATAACCAGACTCATTCTTTGAAAAATGATCGGGAGACATCACATTATGCTAGAAAATTTTCTCACTCATCGGGGGGTGTTCGTAGTGACTAAGGGGGTCGAAGACCAAGAAGTGAGTTTTTTTATACC